>ML306080.1:0-16696 GCA_005239505.1 Nicotiana paniculata
GCCAAATATTAATAGTTAAGCGACCGTGCTAGAACCACGGAACTCGGGAATACCTAACACCTTTTTCCGGGTTAACATAATTCCTTACTCGGATTTCTGGTGCGCAAACAAATCAAAACAGAGTCAAAATTTCTTCGGTTTGGGATTTCAATAAATAAATGGTGTCCCAGAACACCGTAAAAAATCCGGGTGGCGACTCTGAAAACTAAGATAAATCCCAAACCTGAATAATGTCACTTTAATTGGAAAAACTCCCATNCAATGCTTACTAAAGGTCAATTTAGAAGATTTAAGTATGACACTAAGCATGATATATCATAGGCAATTTATCAAAATCGGGATTTAAATATTTTTCAACTCCGTACACGTTTAACATTTTATATCTTCTTCATATTAACAATTAATCAACATGGTGATTTAATCAAATAATAATAAATCGATGGGAAGGAACAACTTCTTCCAAAACTCTTTTTAAAAACATTAAATCTCTGTCATTTCACTTGATAATTTAATATTTCAGGCCAGTAATCAGGAAAAAATCATAGCAACTACGAAACAAATATCATGCGCAAGCAATGCTGAGGGTCGAACGGCGCGGACCAACAATAATAAATTGTGCAATGCCGAGGGTCGAATGGCTCGAACCATAGATGCATATCGTTTCTCCCGTTCACGAATCGATCATGCGACGCGGTCAACATAAAAATAATAAGGCTAGCCTGCTCGCGAATCATACCTGCGACTCAGGTGCTCATATGTACACATATTCACATAATATATCCTTATTTTTATCAAGAAGCAGTTTTTCTCAGGAAAGTGGTAAAAATCCTTTTTAAAAGAACATGAAATATAGTTTTTTAAATCATTTGTTTTGAAACTCACTTGTCATATTTAATGATATTCCATAATACAACTCTACCAGGTACATAATTATCCACAGAGGAATCAATTCTCTTTCTAGAAGATTAACAAAATGAACTCTAGTTTTCTTTTAGATATTCAATTACGTTTTCGATTATATTAGCAGTTTAATATTACAGGCAGGATTAATGGTACTACACGTAAGGCATGCTAGTGGGTCCTAGACTACCCGGACATGGCATAATAGTAGCTACGCAGGACTCCCGTCACCTCGTGCGTACGTAGCCACCCGAAGATAATAGCATGTACTGATTCAATTCACCTAGGGGGACGATTCCCCCTCACAAAGTTAGAAAGGAGACTTACCTCGCTCCGAAATTCTAAAACCTGCTTCCAAGCCCTTCCGATGACTCCAACGGACGCACAACGCTCTGAAACTACCACATAACGGCAAAGCAATGAAAATTCATCCTAATACTCACAAGAAATTCAGATTATATACTTTCCCAACTTCGCTCGGAGAAATGAACAAAATGCCCTCGGGACCACGTGCCCGAAAATCCGAAATTCTCGAAGATACATTCTACCCATAGCCCTACTAGTTCAATCATGTAATTTACTCTACATTCCATACTCAAATTCGTGGCCAAATTCCAAATTTACATTTTTCTAAGTTTCTTCGAAAATTCCCCAAATTCTTACCAATTTCCATGCCTAATACATGCATATAATCTTGTATTTATCTAACAAACGGAAGGAATTTACTTACCTTGATGGCTGACGAAAATCCCCCTTGAAGATGCTCTCCAAAATCACCCATGACAATTGAAAAATGGGTGAGAAATGACAAAAAACCGTCTTTAAAACATTCTGCCCAAGCCTCCATTCGCACCTGCAGTCCAATAGCCGCTCCTGCGGAAATTCCATCGCAGGTGCGGCTCTCACTCAACCCAGCAGCTTTCGCTCCTGCGGTCCCTTCTCCGCACTTATGCTTCTGCAGGTGCGACCCATCTTCCGCACCTGCGGCCTCCTCAGCTCCAGCCCAGAACTCGCACCTACGGTGCCCTTAGCCGCACCTGCGGTCAAAGCCTCGCAAGTGCGGTTACACCAGATGACAGCAGTCTTCAGCTTTCTTCAACTTCAACATTGATCCGTTAACCACCCAGAATCCACCCGAGGCCCCCGGGACCTCGTCCAATTATACCAACCTGTTCCAAAATGTAATGCGGACTTGCTCGAGGCCTCAAATCACATCAAACAACATCAAAACCACGAATCGCACTCAAATCCCAACTTTATGAACTTAGAATTTTCCGACTTCTACATCCGATGTCGAAACCTATCAAATCAACTCCGATTGACCTCAAATTTTGTGCACAAGTCATATTCAACATTACGGACTTGCTCCAACTCCCAGAATCGCATTCCGACATCGATATCAAAACTTCCACTTCCGGTTAGATTTCTCAAAAACCCTCAAATTTCTATCTTTAGCCAAATGACTCCAAAATGACCTAAGGACATCCAAATTCGCGATCACACTTCTGATCGCGCTCCCAACTCCAAAATCACCAAACAAAGTTATTCCCATACTCGGAATCCCAAACAGACATCAACAAACCTGAAATGCACTTCAAGCCCAAATTTATGAAATTCTTCTAAAATGCTAACTTCCACAATATGCATCGAAACGCTCCCGGGTTATTCAAAACCCGATCCGGACCTACGTCTAAGTCCAAAATCATCATACGAACCTGCAGGAACCTTCAAATCTTGATTCGGAGGTCGTTTACTAAAAATTCCAATCTTAGTTAATTTCTCCAACTTAAGGCTTCTGAAATGAGAATTTTCTTTCCAAATCAACTCTAAACTTCGTGAAATTCAATTCCGACCATGCCCACGGGTCATAACACTTGAAATGGAGCTGCTCACGACTTCAAACCGCTAAACGACGCGCTAGAGCTCAGAACGACCGGTCAGGTCGTTACATTCTCCCCCACTTAAACCGACGTTCGTCCTCGAACGTGCTAAGAACTGCTCTGGAGTTACTTGAAATCACTGTTTAACATTTCGAGCACCTGCCCGTGCTACCACAACCTAGTCGAGCACAATAGCTTGATCAAATATGGAGATTTCTTCTTCATCCATATAATAAGCTCAGAATTCATTCAAACACATGAAATTTCTCTGCCAGGCCTAGTTCCAATATATAACACCGAATCAATTACCACATGACATACCAGAACATGACTGTATACCCGTGCTGAATCAGCACCATGCACCGCAAGATTCATCATCTAACCACAACGACGCTCCCTGAACCTTAATAGCCAAATTCCACGATTCTGATGCTCCCAATGCACCTCATGATATATATACAGACATCCTGCTATAATGCTGACGATACCACCACAACAAAGGAAATGTGCAGAAATTCATACTCAACTGCAGAGTTAACAAATCCTTGAATACCTCATCTTGACTAGAATCATCACTTCATTATGAACGTGAATAATGGTATTTGTTCTTTAATACACACTTCACATAACCTCATCGCACTGATCCCTAATCCGATAGTCCTGTCTCACCTAGTGTGAACTGCTTGGACAACAAATCTCCCCTAACATGGCCAACAGCCTCACATGATACCACATCGCGCCAATAGACCATAACTCGAACATGATAATAAGAAACGACTCAAGAAAGAACTATTCAACTCACGCAACTAATATGAATTTTTATCAGAAAAATAGGAAGTAGAACACAAGAAAATAAATATAGGAACCTTACTCATCATCACACTGTTGCGGCGCGCAATCCGATTCGAATAACATACCCGTGGCGACGTGCCACCTGATCCACATATAAAATTTACATAAGAAGATATATATATACGGAGCTGATTTGCTCACTATTACAAATTACTGAATATCGATCACAAGCACGCTAAGTGCATAATACCATCCTGGGGAGACTGATAAAGCCGTAGGCTACATAACTCAAGCACATCTGGGGTGCGATATATATATATACACTCTGAATCTCAAGAGCTATCCTGCTCATATAACATCCCCACTACGTGGGACCTCAACACATAGGAAATTACCAAGCCGTTTCACAACACATATGGCACGATCATAATCACACCTGAACTTGACGAAGACGGAACAACATCCGCTATTCTAATACCTTTCCATGAAAAGCGCTCTACTGAAAGGAACATGCCTGGCTCATATGGAGCCCATAATCATATTTAAATCCATCCACAGACATCGATCCACCTCACTCGCACCAAACTTAGCTATTAGCTTTTACCTCGGTCCATATTAACCCACTTTCTCTCATAATACACGAGAACAACCATCATCACCAGGACAAACACCCCATAATCCATAATCAACTGAACCGAACGCCCTCCAGGCGTAAATTCTCGATTACGCAATATTGCACTTCTTTATACTCAGTCCAAATCTTCAATCCATCAAGTGACTAAATGTCACACTTTATACAATCTTTTCGCGGTCACGCTTCCACGACCTTCCACACATCAATTCTGCCCATCCACCACTGGCCATACTACGTTGTAAGACAATTCAAGAACTCATAACCAGAGTACAAAGCCTCTTCCACTGAATCTCAATCTCAGGCGACACTGAAGATAACACCAGCTTATACTGAACTTTCAAATCACTTTTACTTGATCTTCCAAGCTCATGACATCCTTATCATCACCAAAACGCAAATCTCGATTCTTACTCCCAGCTACATACTGCTTTCCGCACCCAACATACCAACATGAGGTAGCGCAAGAATTCCATCATAACTTCTGAACCACCAATAGGGTGAACACTTCATCACATAGAAATCTGTTACTTTACTCAATTCAAGAGTACCATCTCAACTCATGAGTGAATTCCCACTATCACCCAATCGTGCAAATCCTTAAGCAGTAGCTTATACCACCATAACCCTTCCGGGATCCGCCTACACCTGACAAGCCATAGCACTCAAATGCTCCCACATGAAATCTGATACGACGGCCGACAAGCCCCACACACACTAGCACAAACCACATGCATAACTAAATCACATCAGCTGCCGCAAATGTGCCATTTCAACCGTGGCTAATCAATCTATCTTCTCTTAATCATCTTCAATTGCCTCAGGAATAATAGCAACTTCCTTCATCCCATAGAAAACTCAACCCTCACTCATCCCGAGTGACCTTGATTCACGAGACTATGCTGCCTAAATCCCGCAACCCATCTCATAACCTTCTGATAATCTTCTCTTCAATCCGGAGTCTATTTCTCTCACTCTTCCAATACTATCCTACATGCTGAAACATATCATAGAACATCCCAACCATCCTCCTCTTTCTCAGAAATTACTCTGCAAAAACTCGATTCTCGATCATATTGCTGCCTGGAACCCTTAAATGTCGCATTCTTAACTTTTTTGAACTCACTAGGACCGCTACTAAGAGTCACCCACTCTGACTGGCCCCGAATACAAGCAACTCCAAGGCTCTCCTAGCACATGAACACCTTTTTCAATGAAACACGTGACTAAGTCACTATCCTTACAACTCGCCCATGCCTTAAGCATAAATTCTGAACCTTCCAAAGCCTAACCCTGATCCAATAGGGCCAACTTTTGCACATATTCATCGAATCCCACGCACAATTACCATTTTACTCCTTCCCCTTAGCTGTAACAACTTGTCGATACGCCGACAATCCGCAACCCTATGATAACACAATCCTACAACCCAACTGCAGATGGTGGGAATCCCCCACTTAGCCTGAAGCTACTTCTTGCACCACTCTAGACCCTGCTGAGATCCTTTCTCCTTTGATAACACGATCTTGCTCCACCAATTCCTCCAATTCCTCTTGTAGCACTCCCTAAATACTCAAATTCTCTAGCATCATTCTTAGATTCTGCCTCCTACCGACTGGCCACTAGAACCCCTCACAGAAACCTGCCAACCCCGCCATTGCTAACCTATTCCCAGAAGACAACCCACCTGTGGAAATCACCCGCGGACACCTTCCAACGATGTTGTAATGCACACTCTCTGCGACTTCAATACCCCATCCTACGTCCTGCTTCATTTACCAATTTACTAGTCCATCCGCTCCTCATGGACATCCATTAAATGTGCGACAATATCTTCAAATTCCAAGCTGCGCTGCCGCTTCCCCCACTTTGCAACTTCTCGACTTCCGCTTCTTACACCTGGCCTCCTAGGAATGGAACCACCTCCTAGCCTCATTTCAGGATCAATATCTGCCAACCGCATTCTTCAATATTTTTTCTCAATACTCTGACCCCACGCAACAAAAGAAACCATAGCACCGACGAACTTAACACATTCCATTCGATCAATGACAACGACTACACATCACCGGTGCATATCGCATCTCACTTGAAGACAACGAGTCTTACTACTTTATCAACCCCAACCGGACCATTCATAACCCAAATACCTTTCCTCGGCCGGAACTAAAATACCGAAATCTCGAGATCAAACTCTGAGAAGACCTCCCTTCAAACCATTCATCACCCCCAACATACGGGCAAGCATTCTATCATCATATCGACATCGCGCGATAACCAATCGCAAGCATCATCACTACCTGAGCATAGCCTTAAGGCTCCTAGAAACACAACTACTGAGCTGAAACAACATATTACCCCTTTGCAGGGCCATAGCAATAGCCCCAACCAATTACACATGGAAGCATCTGGAATTACATCTGTAGCACCATTTCGATTCCTCAAATTCCTGATTCATAGCAAGCGCTTCGCGATGCGTAAGATTGAGTAGGAATTAACGTAGGCATAAGCCTCAAAGGAATCAACTCGCACGATGAGGAATCAAGAAGGGAAGTACTCCTAACAGCCCTGTAGCCTCTCGAAGATAAGTACATACGTCTCTGTACCGATCTGCAAGACTCTACTATACTTGCTCATGACTCGTGAGACCTACGGGAACCTAGCGCTCTGATACCATGTTGTGACGATCCAAAATCCCTAAGGTCGTGATGGCGCTGGACATCAATGTCAGGCAAGCCAAACCATTAATTAAATGAAATAACTTTCTGGTTTTAACATTTATAAAAATATTTCCTTTCACTTTATTACATAGTAACCAAATAAAAGTCTGTTAATTAAAAATAATGGTTTAAAGATTCCATTTAAGCAATTTTATCCCAACACAAATACCAGAACCCGGTGTCACAAGTCCATGAAAAACTTTTAAGAATTTACATAATCATTACAAAGGTTGTCCGAAATACAACTGGACAAGGAAATTTAAAATGAAATAAATACAGTACGAAGGAGACTCTGTCAGCTGCGGATCGCCTCCGAATGATGCAGCTTGCCTAAGTCTTCGAATCCTCCACATTGCTATGAAAGTACCTGTGCAGTAAAATGCACAGCAAGTGTAGCATGAGTACAAAAACAACGTGTACTCAGTAAGTCGCCCGCCTAACCTCAGAGAGGTAGTGACGAGAGGTCAAATTAGACGCTTACTAAAGGTCAATTTAGAAGATTTAAGTATGACACTAAGCATGATTTATCATAGGCAATTTATCAAAATCGGGATTTAAATATTTTTCAACTCCGTACACGTTTAACACTTTATATCATCGTCATATTAACAATTAATAAACATGGTGATTTAATCAAATAATAATAAATCGACGGGAAGGAACAACTTCTTCCAAAACTCTTTTTAATAACATTAAATCTCTGTCATTTCACTTGATAATTTAATATTTCAGGCCACTAATCAGGCAAAACTCATAGCAGCTATGCAGCAAATATCATGCGCAAGCAATGCCAAGGGTCGAACGGCGCGGACCAACAATAATAAACTGTGCACTGCCGAGGGTCGAACGGCTCGAACCATAGATGCATCTATTTTCCACCGCTCGCGAATCGATCATGGGACGCGGTCAACATAAAAATAATAAGGCTAGCCTGCTCGCGAATCATACCTGCGACTCAAGTGCTCATATGTACACATATTCACATAATACATCCTTATTTTTATCAAGAAGCAGTTTTTTCTTAGGAAAGTGGTAAAAATCCTTTTTAAGAGAACATGAAATATAGTTTTTGAAATCATTTGTTTTGAAACTCATTTGTCAAGTTTAATGATATTCCATAATACAACCCTACCAGGTACACAATAATCCACAGAGGAATCAATTCTCTTTCTAGAAGATTAACAAAATGACCTTTAGTTTTCTTTTAGATATTCAATTACATTTTCGATTATATTAGCAGTTTAATATTACAGGCAGGATTACAGGTAAAACACGTAAGGCATGCTAGTGGGTCCTAGGCTACCCGGACATGGCATAATTGTAGTTGCGCACGGACTCCCGTCACCTCGTGCGTATGTAGCCCCCGAAGATAATAGCATGTGCTGATTTAATTCACCTAGGGGGACGATTCTCCATCACAAAGTTAGAACGGAGACTTACCTCGCTCTGAAATCCTAATATCTACTTCCAAGCCCTTCCGATGACTCCAACGGATGCACAACGCTCCGAAACTACCACATAATGGTAAAGCAATGAAAATTCATCCTAATACTCACAACAAATTCAGATTATATACTTTCCCAACCTCGCTTGGAGAAATGACCAAAATGCCCTCGGGCCCACGTGCCCTGAAATCCGAAATTCTTGAAGATACATTCTACCCATAGCCCTACTAGTTCAATCATGCAATTTACTCAAATTCGTGGCTAAATTCCAAATTTACATTTTTCTAGGTTTCTTCGAAAAATCCCCAAATTCTTACCAATTTCCATGCCTAATCCATGCATATAATCTTGTATTTATCAAACAAACGGAAGGAATTTACTTACCTTAATGGCTGACAAAAATCCCCTTTGAAGATGCTCTCCAAAATCGCCCAAGACAATTGAAAAATGGGTGATAAATGATAAAAGCCCGTCTTTAAAACATTCTGCCCAAGCCTCCCTTCGCACCTGCGGTCCAATAGCCGCTCCTGCGGCTCCGCACCTGTGGAAATTCCATCGCAAGTGGAGCTCCGACTAAACCCAGCATCTTTCGCCTCTGTGGTCCCTTCTCCGCACCTATGCTTCCGCAGGTGCGACCCATCTTCCGCACCTGCAGCCTCCTCAGCTCCAGCCCAGAACTCGCACCTGCGGTGCCCTTAGCTGCACCTGCGGTCAAAGCCTTGTAGGTGCGGTTACACCAGATGACAGTAGTCTTCAGCCTTCTTCAACTTCAACATTGATCCGTTAATCACCCGGAATCCACCCGAGGCCCCGGGACCCCGTCCAATTATACCAACCTGTTCCAAAACATAATACGAACTTGCTCGAGGCCTCAAATCACATCAAACAACATCAAAACCACGAATCGCACTCAAATCCCAACTTTATGAACTTAGAATTTTCCAACTTCTACATCCGATGTCGAAACCTATCAAATCACGTCCGATTGACCTCAAATTTTGTGCACAAGTCATATTCAACATTACGGACTTTATCCAACTCCCGGAATCTCATTCCGACCTCGATATCATAACTTTCACTTCCGGTCGAATTTCTCAAAAACCCTCAAATTTCTATCTTTAGCCAAATGACTCCAAAATGACCTACGGACATCCAAATTCACTTCCGATCGCGCTACCAACTCCAGAATCACCATACAAAGCTATTCCCATACTTGTAATCCCAAATGGACATCAACAACCCTGAAATGCACTTCAAGCCCAAATCTATGAAATTCTTTTAAAATGCTAACTTCCACAATATGCATCGAAACGCTCCCAGGTTATTCAAATCCTGATCCGGACATACGTCCAAGTCCGAAATTTTCATACGAACCTGCAGGAACCTTTTAATCCTGTTTCGGAGGTTGTTTACTCAAAATTCCTATCTTAGTTGATTTCTCCAACTTAAGGCTTCTGAAGTGAGAATTCTCTTTCCAAATCAATTTTAAGCTTCCTGAAATTCAATTCCGACCATGCCCATGGGTCATAACACCTGAAATGGAGCTACTCACGACTTCAAACCGGTGAACGACACCCTAGAGCTCAAAACGACCGGTTGGGTCGTTACAGGCTCTATTGATGCAAATAAATGGAATAACTTAGACTTAAAGGAAATAATATAGAGGGAGTAGTTCCAAATGTGATTTCAAATTTGAGCTTAATAACTTATATTGACCTTTTTGGAAATATGCTTTCTGGAAAAGTACCAAATATAATTGAAAAGTCGTCAAAATTACGTTCGTTTGATCTCTCAAATAATCTATTCGAGGGAGAATTATTTGAATTATTTAATAATAGGAGTAAATTCCCTCCAACAGGATTGAGAAATAGCTCTTAGCTTCTTTGGTCGATTCATGACTAAGAAACATAACTGACTGGAACTCTCCCAGAAAGTCTTCGCCAACTCCCAATTCTAGAAGTCTTTGACATCTCTAACAATAGGTTGGAAGGTGAGGTTCCAAATTTGTTTCGGAACTTATCTTCTCAAATTCAATTACTTGATATTTCTCACAACCAATTTGTTGGTAAGGTTTCAATCATTTCAATAACTTCTTGGTCACGTGGACAAGATCCTTGGTTTATGTTCTTGGGTTCCAACAATTTCATTGGTCCTCTACCTCAGGTATCATCCAGTGTAATTGAGTTAGACCTCTCGAACAATTCCTTTTCAGGAGGTATATCTAACTTTTTGTGTGAAACAAATAAGAACAGATCCTACATGTTGGAGTTCCTATAAGTCTTACCAGTCTTGTAGGATTGAGATTCTGTAATTTCTCAGGTAGGATTCCAAATGGCATTGGTGACATGAAAGTGATGGAATCCCTTGATCTTCGGAAAATCAAATTTCTGGTCAAATCTCATAAAGCTTTTCGAGTTTGTCAACTTTGAGCTTCTTGAATCTATCGTATAACAATTTTTCTGGGTGAACACTCAACTTCAAAACTTTAACTCCTCTAGTTTCCCTGAAAATAAGCTTTGCGGGCTTCTACTCTTGGCGAACTGCAATTCAAGTGGTCAAATTCCTGATTGTTACTGAAAAGGATGAGAGTGGGAAAGATGAATTGGATTTGTTCTACATTTCAATGGCAACAGGATTTGGTCTTAACTTTTGAAAAGTATGTTCTTATTTGATTTTCAAGAGATCAGCCTACTATCATTTTTTAAATAGTAGTTGGAAATCATTGTGTGAAAAGTTACAAATATAGGGAGGTATATAATTGAGGAGATGGTTATTCTCAAAAGTCTTATTGTATGCTTATTTTTCCTTCAATAAAAAATTTGATGACTGTTTGCAAATAATGTTTCTTTAGGATTCTATCTTTTTTTGTGAGTGTTGCTATATGAAGAGAGTTAGACTTATACCTTTCCTGGTAGGGTGCTATAAGCAGCTGATAACTGAGCAATTCTATTCTTAAAGCTTTCCTGTTTGGTTATTTTTGTAGATCTAGCTCTATAGTCTAAATGAGCTAGCTGTACATAATTGCTTACTTGGTTGAATAAAGTTTTTCCGTTTCGACCAAAATTATGAGCAAACATACTATGAGAACTTTTCAACAATGCAAGCCTCATCTCAAGGTTTCAATATCACTTGGATATTGAAATCTTCTTACTATTGGAGTTTTACATTTGTATTGTTGCAGATCATTCTCAAAATAGAGCAAATAAAGCAATCAATCGAACCTTGTACTAGCCATGCCTCAGTTGAGGAATTTGGTAAAGAAAATGAAAATTAATAGAGTCATGCCTCAGATATAACACCATACATATTGTTACCGAAATCCTGACAAAGAAAGAAAAAAATGCCAAGTTGATATCCGAAAATCATACATAATAATCTATAATGCTTTTATTTGTTAAATTGTTGGAAGCGAAGTTCTTTTATTTTTGATAGATAGGAAACAAACTTTTTGTCGCGTATTGTCTTGATTCTATTAGAGCTTGGCATTCAAGAGTGGACAGAACTGTTACTGCGATATGTTAAAATGCAAATATAAGGATTTAATCACTTTTTCATTTTTTCATCTAACAATAAATTTCATCCCAAACTATTAATCGACTTTTTGTTATAAGTACATTGACCAAAAAGGATCATTATGACATTTTCACAAATGAAGTCACAAACTCACATCGATTTTTTTTTCTTTCCTGAAAGCAACTAAGCTGAATTGAAAATTATTGCTTAAACATTTTTTCTAGATATCCTAAGGGGGAAAAAATCAAAACTTTTTGAAAAGCTTCCCTGCAATTGTCAATCAAAGAAGAAGAAAAAAAAAAGAAACGACAAAAAAGAAAAAGTAGTGGCTTGGTGATGTTTGGTCGGTTTGATTTTCTTTTTTTAATTGTTTTTATTCCCAATATAAAATCCTAAGCAAAAAACTTTTATGATTAAATTTAGTCTAGAACATTTTGTGCATAGTATGAGCAAATTTAATCATTTTCCGTTATAAGAAAAGATCGCGTGTCGTATATTTGACTAAGCTTCTATCATAGGCGAATGTTGATATGTGGCTATAATTCATGGTTTAGCACATTAGGTGACTTGTATTTTACATGCTTTAATGATAAATTACACTTTGTTTGAGCGTAATGGAGTATATTTTATGTGTAAGTAAAGGGATACTTAAACGTTGAAAGTGCGCTCGAGAACGGTGAAAAGGAGAAGCCATGCAAAAACCAGCTCAACCAGGCTTTAGACTGGCGAGGCCAGTTTAAAGCCAGGCCCAACCAAGCGTTAGCCTGGCGAGGCCAGCTTAAAGCCAGGCTGAGGCTGGCGTTAGCCTGCCGACGCCAGGACTAAGGCCAGGTCCAGTTCGAGTTTTGAAGGATCAAATTATTTCCCGGCTTGACTAGGAGTTGACCTACACGTTTAGGGCTTGTCTCAAACATATAAATAGACCCAAAAATGCACTTTGAAGGACTTTTGCAACCGGAGACAAGAATAGCTCGTGAAACACTACTTGGGAGTTCAAATCGTTGATTTGTACGTCTCTTTATCTTTACTCTGTAATTTAATTATGCAAATTACTTTGGATATTGTTACTACGAGTATGAGTAGCTAAACTCATAATCTAGAGTTTTGATGGAACTTGTTGAAAGATGATTTTCTAGTTATGTTAATACAAATTTTCTATAGTATCTCTCTATTTGTTCAACTATATGCTTGTTGTTGTTGATTGAAGGATCCTCAATTAACTATTCCTATTTAGTGTGCATTACTCGGGAGAGAGTGCATATTTAGGTAGTTATTGAACAACATCACTCCTAACGTATATGAGGGATCAATACGAAGGGTTTAAAGGTGAGATTAGGGATAACGAAACCTTGGGTGCGATCTAAGTGAGATGTACTTAAGGCTAGCTAGCGTAATTCCGGAGAATATGTCTAATATATTGTTGTAATTACTTGAGAGAGATTTACGATAGTCAGAGTGCTCATGATCGATAAAGAAGACTTAGGAAAATTTATAGCAAACGTAGTGGAAAGGATTCCGACAATAAGGGAAATTAGAACCTTAGATCATTCCAATTCTTGTGTACAACCCGTTCGTAGTTAGTTCTTAATTCTTGCATTTGCATTAAGTAATATTTAGTTAGTAAACATCCAATCTATTACTTAAATATTTCTGAGAATTAAATACGTGAATTTGTGTGAGTCCAATAGATGTGATTGATAGGTTAATTCCATGTGGGATTCGGCTCTGGACTTGTTAACCGGAATATATTTGCAGGGACCGCTTTGTCCTTTTTATAAGGCATAGTTGGGCGTTATCAGATCACGTGTCGTATATTTGACTAAGCTTCTATCATAGGCAAATGTTGATTATCGACCTAAAGCATCAGACTATAGTTCATTATTGACCGAATCACTTCAAAACTCTCCGGATAAAGATCCAAATTCGTCACACTAGCAGGAAGAACAACTCTCATTAAGTCAGTTTTAAATTCAATTCGCGTCTACTTTATGCAAATCAATTTATTACCAACTGAATCGCCTCCAACGCAACTTCTTCTGAGGTTCACCCGTTCATAAGCGTAAAATCCACTTAATCAATTGGGATATAGTTACTTCTCCTAAGTCGAAGGGGGATTTTGGGAATTCAAAAATTAGTTCCCAAAAATCTAGCCATGCTCACAAGTCTTCTATGGCATTACTCACACTCTAGTAACTCTATATGGACTAACATACTTTCCGCTAAATACAACCATCAACAGAACCATACAAACCATTTTCTATACACAATGAACACACACTCAAATGCCTCTTACATATGGAAGAGTATGACAAAGGTCACTAAATACTGTCGATCAGGCACAAGCTGGAATGTGGTAAATGGCATAAGCCTTTGGAGTGATCACTGGATCACAAATAATTTATCACTACACCACCTCATCCAAAGTCCCATTCCTAAGCATGAACTGAATCAGTCCTTAGCTTCCATTATCACAAACTCATCTTGGGACCTTTCTACTCTTCCTTCACATTACCCCCACAAATTCAATCTCTCATTCATAACACCTTCTTATTTACAATCCATCAAGCGGAAGATATCCCCTACTGGCACTGTACCTCCAATGGTAAGTTCACTGCTTCCTCCGCTTACCACTACATCCTTCTTCAAGAACACCACTGGACGACAAACTTTCCTCATAACTGGATTTGGAAATTAACTTCCTTATCCAAAATAAAATACTTCTTGTGGTGGCTAACTCATGGGAAATTACCAACAATAGCACTCCTCTATCATGGACAAATCACTAGTGCTGCTACTTGTCCAATATGTAATAATGCTCTGGAAGACAAACCACACATCTTTTTTCATTGCTAGCCAGCAACCACATTATGGCAACACCTCCATATAATTACACCCTCATCAAATTACTTCGATTGGATGCACAGATTGTATACCTCACACACCCCAATCCCAATAACAACCAAGATTGTTATACCTTCCTTTATACTAACTCACATCATTTGTGCCAAATTTGGTTAAACTGTGATAATAATTTCTTTAATAATACCAAACACCTAATTGACCCCGCACCTATTATCACACTCGCAACACAAACGACTTATTTGACCAATATTCCGGAGGAAAAACATAGATCTACTAGGGAAGCCATCTCATGGCATAAACCACAATCGCCTCATTACAAACTAAATATTGACATGGCCTATGATCCAACATCTTACCATGGTGGAGTTGGGTTTTTTTTTTTGCGATGCCTCAGGATAATGGATCTATGGATTCGCGAAACACATTACATGTACAAATGCTCTCCAAGATGAACTGTTAGCCCTCTATCATGGATTATCCATAATCCAACCTCTAATTGTTGAAATAGACTCTCATGTATTGCTCCAAATCCTTCAAACTGGTAGTCTAAAGTACTCACAACTTATTTCCACTTGTAGGTCGGTGATACAAGAACTGAAAGTGCAGCAACTTGGCCACACCTTTCGAGAGGGCAATGGAGTGGCGGAGGCGTTAGCAAAGTTTGGAAAATCAAAAATGGGATCATCTCCACAAAATATCATGTTTTTTGAAGACCATCCCCCCTTTACTTTCATGCAATTAGATTTTGATGTAATTGACACCAGCTCTTTACGTTCAGAACATTCTCCTATAATCTCGTAATTTTAATAATGCAATTCTCCGTTTCAGCAAAAAAAAAAGGATGTTAGTAAACGATTAACGGGTTCAAGTGAACACATAACTTTTGACACGGTGTAAAAATTTATTAAAATTGCAAAAATAATGATATGAACCCATAACTTAAAAATATAATAATTTCAATGCTAAAACCTTAAAGTTGAAGTCATATAATTTTTAAATCATGGATGCGCTTCTTACTTCTGCCATTAGTTAATACAAGTAAATCTATCCTATTTTGTAACGGCTATGGTATCCTTGACTCAAACTTTTATCAAATGATAAGTTTAGATTTAGACCCTTTATAGTTTAAGGTCAAATTTGACTATTTTACCAACTTTTAAATATTCTCAAATTAAGGAGTACTACTTTTGTCCAAAACAATCCCCAGTGCAATTCGGTATCTCTAAGCCTATTAGTATGAGTTTACTTCAATGGCAGGTTTAAGCAGAGGAAGCAAAATCTTCTAGCAAAATCTGAAGATAACACAGTTAGGTAGAAGGGGTCAAATAGATGAAGCCATTATAGTATTCAATATAATCACACACCCAACCTACAATTCCATGATCTCTGCCTATGCGAAAAATGGCAGAATATATGATGCACGCAAGGTGTTCGACAAAATGCGGCTTAAAAATTTGGTCTCTTGGAATACAATGATTGTGGTTATTTGTTTAACAACCAAGTTGATAAATCATGTGAGCTGTTTGATAAAATGCCTGAAAGAGACCCTTTCACTTATGCATTGATGATTACTTGTTTTGCGCGTAATGGGGAGCTTGAAAAGGCTAGAAATGTGTTTGAGTCACTTCCTGATAAAAGTAATGTAGCTTGTTGGAATGCAATGCTTACAGGGTATGCAATAGCCGGAAGGTTAAATGATGCTAGGAAAATGTTTGATGAAATGCCAATAAAGAATTTAGTTTCATGGAATTCGATCCTGTCGGGGTATACCCAGAATGGGGAAATGGAATTTGGAGTGAAGTTTTTCGAGGAGATGGAAGAGAAGGATATCATTCCTTGGAATTTATTATTGGACGGGTTTATTGGGGTTGGGATTGGATTCTGCTAAATAGATTTTTGCTAAGATTCCGTATCCAAATGTTGTTTCACAGGTGACAATGCTGAGTGGATTTG
>MDKI01126569.1:0-21219 GCA_005239505.1 Nicotiana paniculata
TATAAAACTCAAGCACAACTGAGGTGCGATATATATATATACACTCTGGATCTCAAGAGCTATTCTGCTCACATAACATCCCCACTACGCGGGGCCTCAACACATAAGAAATTATCAAAGCCGTTTCACAACTCACACGGCACAATCACAATAACACATGAATCTGACAAAGACGGGACAACACACGTTGTCCTAATACCTCTCCATGAAAAGCGCTCTACCGAAAGGAACATGCCTGGCTCATACAGAGCCCATAATCGTAATAAAATCCATCCACAAGCATCGAACCACCTCGCTAGCACCAAACTTAGCTATTAGCTTTTACCTGGGTCCACATTAACCCACTTTCTCTCATAATACACGAGAAAAACCATCATCACTGGGACAAGCACCCCATAATCCATAATCAGCTGAACCGAACGCTCTCCAGGCGTAAATTCTCAATTAAGCAATATTTCACTTCCTTATACTCAGTCCAAATCTTCAATCCATCAGGTGACTAAAAAAAAATGTCACACGTTATACAATCTTTTCGCGGTCATGCTTCCACAACCTTCCACACAAAGCAACAAGTCTGCCCATCCATAGCACTGACCACACTAAGGCCGCAAAACACATCAAGAACCCATTACCAGGGTACAAAACCTCTTCACCGAATATCAATATCAGGTGACACTGAAGATAACACCAGCTTACTCTGAACTTTCAAATCACTTTGTCTTGCTCTTCTGAGCTCCTGACATCCTTATCATCACCGAACCGTAAATCTCGATTCTTACTCCCAGTTACATGCTGCTTTCCTCACCTAACATACCAACATGAGGTAGCGCAAGAATTCTATCATAACTTCTGAACCACCAATAGGGTGAACACTTCATCACATAGAAACCTTTTACTTAAATCAATTCAAGAATACCATCTCAACACACGAGTGAATTCCCATTATCACCCAATCATGCAAATCCTTAAGTAGTAGTCTATACCACCATAACCCTTCCGGGGTCCGCCTACACCTGACAGGCCATAGCACTCGAATGTTCCCACATAAAATTGGTTACGACGGTCGACAAGCCCCGCACACACCGGCACAAACCACATGAATAACTAAATCACATCAAGAGACCGATCACTGCCGCAAATGTGCCATTTCAAACATGGCTACTCAATCTATCTTCTTTTAATCATCTTCAATTGCCTCAGGAATAATAGCAACTTCTTTCAACTCATAGAAAACTCAACCCTCACTCACCCCGAGTGACCTTGATTCGCGAGACTATGCTGCCTAAATCCTGCAACCCGTCTCATACCCTTCTGATAATCTTTCTACAATTCGGAGTTTATTGCTCTCACTCCTCCAGTACTATCTTACATGCTGAAACATATCATAGAAAATTCCAACCACCCTCCTCTTTCTCAGAAATCACTCTGTAAAAGCTCGATTCTCGATCATATTGCTGCCTGGAACCTTTAAATGCCGCATTCTTAAATTTTGAACTCACCAGGACCGCTTTTGGGAGTCACCCACTCTGACTGGCCCCAAATATAATCAACTCCAAGGCTTTCCTAGCACAGGATACAACTCGCCCATGCCTTAAGCATAAATTCTGAATCTTCCAAAACCTAACCCTGGCCCGACAGGGCCAACTTTTGCACACATTCATCAAATCCCACACAAAATTACCATTTTACTCCTTTCACTTAGCTGAAATAACTTGCCAATACGCCGACAATCCGCAACCCTATGAGAATACAACCCTACAACCCAACTGCAGATGGTGGGAATCCTCCACTTAGCCCGAAGCTACTTCATACGCCACTCTAGAACCTGTCGAGATCCTTTCTCCTTTGATAACACGATCTAGCTCATCCAATCTGTCCAGTTCTTCCAAATTCTCTTGCTAGCATTCCCTAAATACTCAAATTCTCTAGCATCATTCACACATTCTACCTCCTACCGACTAGCCACTAGAACCCCTCACAGAAACCTGCCAACCCCGCCATTGCTAACCTATCCCCAGAAGACAACCCACCTGTGGAAATCACCCGCGGACACCTCCCAACGACGCTGAAATGCACGCTCCCTGCGACATCAATACCCCATCCTACGCCCTGCTTCATTTACCAACTTTACTAGTCTGTCCGCTCCTCATGGACATCCATTAATTGCACGACAATATCCTCAATTCCAAGCTATGTTGCCGCTCCCCTACTTTGCGACTGCTCGACTTCTACTTCTTACACATAGCCTCCAAGAGATGGAACCACCGGCTAGCCTTACTCCAGGATCATTCTCTATAGCTCTTAAACCAGCAGATCACCACGACTCCACACTCTCTGAAGATCATCTTTCTCTAGCTGCCTTCGTTATCAACACTTATCCGGTACTGAACCACCGCACTTCACGATATCTAACAACCTCTTTCTTCAATACTTCTCCTCAATGCTCGGACCCTGTGCAACCGAAGAACCCATAGCACCGACAAACTTAACACATTCCATTCGATCAATGACAGCGAATACACGTCACAGGTGCATATCCCATCTCACTCTTTATCAACCCCAACCGGACCATTCATAACCCAAATTCCCTTCCTCTGCCGACACAAAAGCATTGAAATATCGAAATAAAACTCTGAGAAGACCTCCCTTCAAACCATTCAACACCCTCAACATACGGGCAAACATTCTATCATCATATCGACATCGCGCGACAACCAATCGCAAGAATCATCACTACCTGAGCACAACCCTAAGGCTCCCAGAATCACAGGTACTGAGCTGAAACAACATATTATTCTTTTGAAGGGCCATAACAACAGCCCCCACCAATTACACATGGAAACATCTCGAATCATATATGTAGCACCATTTCAATTCCTCAAATTCCCAATTCATAGCAAGTGCTTCGCGACGTATAAGATTGAGTAGAAAGAAACATAGGCATAATCCTTAAAGGAATCAAATCGCACGATGAGGAATCAAGAAGGGAAGTACTCCTAACATCCCTGTAGCCTCTTGAATATAAGTACAAACGTCTCCGTACCGATCCGCAAGACTCTACTAGACTTGCATATGAATAGTGAGACCTATGGGAACCTAGAGCTCTGATACCATGTTGTCACGACTCAAAATCCCTAAGGTCGTGATGGCGCCGGACATCAATGTCAGGAAAGTCAAATAATTAATTAATTGAAATAACTCTCCAGTTGTAACACTTATGAAAACATTTCCTTTCACTTAATTTCATATTAACCAAATAAAAGTCTGTTAATTAAAATCAGTGGTTTAAAGATTACACTTAAGAAATTATATCCCAACACATATCCCAGAACCGGATGTCACAAGTGCATGAGAAATTTCTAAGAATTTATACAATCATTAAAAAGCCTGTCCGAAATACAACTGGACAAGGAAATTTAAAACGAAATAAATGCAGTATGAAGGAGACTCTATCAGTTGCGGATCGCCTCCGGATGATGTAGATCGCCTAAGTCTCCGAATCCTCCACCTTGCTATGAAAGTACATGTGCAATAAAATGCACAACAACTGTAGCATGAGAACAAAAAAACAACGTGTACTCAGTAAGTCGCTCGCCTAACCTCAGAGAAGCAGTGACGAGAGGTCAAATTAGAAACTTACTAACGGTCAATTTAAAATGTTTAGGTATGACACTAAGAATGATTTACCATAGGCAATTTATAAAAACAGGATTTAAATATCTTTCAACTCCGTTCACGTTTAACACTTTATATCTTCGTCATATTAACAATTAATCAACATGGTGATTTAATCAAATAATAATAAATCGACGGGAAGGAACAACTTCTTCCAAAAGTATTTTTAATAACTTTAAATCTCTGTCATTTCAATCGATAATTTAATATTTCAGGCCAGTAATCAGGTAAATATCATAGCAACTACGCAGCAAGTATCATGCGCAGGCAATGCCGAGGGTCGAACGGCGCGGACCAACAATAGTAAAATGTGCACTGCCGAAGGGTCGATCGGCTCGAACCATAGATGTATCTATCTGCCCCGCTCGCGAATCGATCATACGACGCGGTTAAAATAATATGGCTAGCCTGCTCGCGAATCATACCTACGACTCAGGTGCTCATACGAATACACTCACAAATACAGGGTCATCCTGCTCGCGAATCACTCAAGCGACTCAGGCACCCAAAGTTACACATATCCACATAATAAATCCATATTTTATCAAGAAAACAGTTTTTCTCAGGAAGGTGGTAAATTCTTATTAATAGAAACATGAAATATAGGTTTTGAAATCATTTTTTTTTTTAAACTCATTTGTCAAGTTTAATGATATTACACGATACAACCCAGTCCAGGTACACAAATATCCACAGAGAGATCAATTCTGTTTTTAGAAGATTAAAAAATAAACTCTAGTTTCTTTTAGATATTCAGTTATGTTTTCGATTATATTAGCAGTTTAATATTATAGGCAGGATTACAGGTACAACGCGTAAGGCATGCTAGTGGATCCTAGACTACCCCGACATGGCATAATAGTAGCTATGCACGGACTCCCGTCACCTCGTGCGTACGTAGCCCCCGAAGATAATAGCATGTACTGAATTAATTCACCTAGGGGGACGATTCCCCCTCACAAAGTTAGAAAGGAGACTTACCTCGCTCCGAAATTCCAACACCGGCTTCCAAGCCTCTCCGATGACTCCAACGGACCCACAACGCTCCGAAACTACCACATAATGGCAAAGCAATGAAAATTCATCCTGATACTCACAACAAATTCAGATTATATACTTTCCCAACCCCGCTCGGAGAAATGACCAAAATGACCTCGGGCCCACGTGCCCGAAAATCCGAAATTCTTGAAGATACATGCTACCCATAGCTTTACTAGTTCAATCATGCAATTTACTCTACATTCCATACTCAAATTCGTGGCTAAATTCCAAATTTACATTTTCTAGGTTTCTTCAAAAATTTCCCAATTTCCATGCCTAATCCATGCATATAATCTTGTATTTATCTAACAAACTGAAGGAATTTACTTACCTTGATGCCTGACAAAAATCCCCCTTGAAATGCTCTCCAAAAATCGTCCATGACAAATGAAAAATGGGTGAGAAATGACACAAAATCCGTCTTTAAAAAATTCTATCGATGCCTCACTTCGCACCTGCGGTCTAATAGCTGCTCCGGCAGCTCCGCACCTGCGTAAATTCCATCGCAGGTGCGGCTCTGACTCAACCCAGCATTTCTTGCTTCTGCGGTCCCTTCTTTGCACCTACGCTTCCGCAGGTGCGACCCATATTCCGCACATGCGGCCTCTTCAGCTCATGCCCAGAACTCGTACCTGCGGTGCGATTAGCCGCACCCGCGGCTCCGTACCTGCGGTCAAAGTGATAGTTTGGCGCCCACTGTGGGGCTAAAAATAATAGTGATTGTTTTAGTGTTGGTTTTCTAAAAATACAAGTTATTCTTTCGCTTTTTCTTGTCCAAGAATCTTCAATTTCAGGTCAGAAAATGTCTAACTCAGTGAACGCACATGAAAATAACGAACCTGAGGATCATGGAGAGAACCGCGCAGCTGCTTTAGGTGCCGGTGTTCCACCGCAAAATCCTGAAGGGGCACCAGTGCAAATCCCCGTTGATGAAGGCTCACGCACAACGCTCAACATGTCTATGTAAGCTCTCATACAGACGGAAGCGTGCGCGGAGGAGACCAGCGTGAAGCACAGAGAGCCCTTGCTCAAAAGGAAAGAGAAGTTAGACTTTATGTCATTTTTGAGATGTTGCAAGCACAACAAGTGTCTATTGCTCAGCTACAAAGCCATCAGATAACTCCAAGCACAGCACCACCAGAAACGGCCCCTCGAGTCGAACAGGAACCGGAAAGGTCGAGCAATAATGGGTCAGCAGCCGACCCCGCTATTATGAAGATGCTCGAGGACCTCACGAAGAGGATTGAATCAGGCAAAAAGAAGATAGAAGCTAACGACAAAAAGGTGAAAACCTATAACTCGAGGGTTGATCAGATTCCAGGCGCACCCCCGATTCTAAAGGTGTAGATTCAAAGAAGTTCGTGCAAAAGCCATTCCTATCAAGTGCAGATCCGAATCTCATCCCGAAGAAAATCAGGATTCCCAATCTCCCGAAGTACAACGGGACCTCAGACCCAATGAGCACATTACTGCTTACACTTGTGCTGTGAAAGGAAACGACCTAAGAGATGACGAGATTGAATCCGTCTTATTGAAAAAATTTGGAAAAACATTATCCAAAGGGGCCATGATGCGGTATCATAACCTGCCCCCGAACTCGATAGATTCGTTTGCCATGATGGAAGACTCTTTTGTGAAGGCACATGTTGGTGCCATCAAGGTCTGACGTCTTCAAAATCAAAAAAAGATAGAATGAGATGTTAAGGGAATTCGTATCCCACTTCTAATTGGAATGGATGGAATTACCTCCGGTCTCCGATGATTAGGCAGTAAAAAGCCTTCGCTCAGGGCTTGAATAAACGAAGCTCGATATCTTCAAAGTAGTTGGAAAAAAAATTAATCGAGTATCCCGCCGTAGTTTGGGCGGATGTACACAATAGGTATCAATCAAAGATCAGAGTCGAGGACGACCAATTGTAAGCCCCCTCGAGCTCGGTGTATCCCAACAGGCTCTTAGCAAAGGAATCAAGGCTTCCAGAAAGAGAGCTGAGCCCAAGCAAAGAAAGGAATCAACTGTATATAGAAAATTGGAGAAATATCCCGAGGCGTAACATACCTCGAAGTGACCAAAGGATGGATCGAGGCCAAAATCCTCGGAGACACTTGAACAAAGCAGGGTGCGACAGGCACAGAGGGCCGGTAAAGGAACCCCGACTATCTGAGTACAACTTCAACATCGATATTTCAGACATCGTATCAGCCATAGGTAAAATCAAGGACACCAGGTGGCAAAGACCCGCACTATCAGATCTTTCGCGGAGGAACCCTAACTTGATATGTGAATATCACGGTACCCACGGTCATAGGACCGAGGATTGCAGACAGCTTCGAGAAGAGGTAGCCCGACTGATTAGCAAAGGGCACCTTCGAAAGTTCCTCAGCGACCGAGCTAAAAACCAATTTCGGGAAAGAGAGGTGAACAGCAAAATGAAATAGAAAAACCACAGCACGTCATCCACATGATTATTGGAGGAGTCGACGTCCCTCACGGACCCATTTTCAAGCGAACAAAAGTATCCATCACCAGGGAAGAACGAACTCGGAGCTACATACCTAAAGATGCTCTTTCATTCAGCAAAGAGGACATCAGGATCTTGTCTCAACCTCATAATGACGCACTGGTAATTTCTTTTCTTTTGAATAAATTTCAAGTTAAACGTGTGCTCGTGGATCCAGGTAGCTCAGCCAATATAATTAGGTTGAGGGTGGTAGAGAAACTCGGATTGCTCGACTAGATTGTGCCCGCCTCCCGTGTCCTCAACGAATTCAACATGGCGAGCGAGACAACAAAAGGGGAAATCATCCTCCCAGTCAGCGTGGCCGGTACAGCTCAAAATACCAAATTTCATGTCATCTAAGGTGACATGAGATACAATGCACTACTTGGAAGGCCATGGATTCACAATATGAGGGCGGTGTCGTCAACCCTTCATCAAATGATGAAGTTTCATATGAAGGATGGAGTAAAAACAGTGTACGAAGAGCAGCACACAGCAAAAGAAATGTTCGCAGTGCACGATATGCCATCGGCACCAGCACCGACACCTTCTACATCGAAGGAGCCAAAAAACAAGCAAACAGACGAGTAGCAATCACAAACTACATCCTCGGATGAACGAATAAAGAACCGTGCCGCATCCTCGGAACGAGTAACTGAAGCATATCGAGGCTTGAACGCCACCACAGTTAAGTTACAATCCTCTCCCTCTTTCCTTCACATTTTACACTAACCTATGTACAGGTGTTCGATTGAAAGGAATCGAAGAACCCTCCAACTCAAAGGCCTTAGGTTTTAAAGCATGTGTTGCGATTTTTTTCCTCATGTTGGATTTTATCCCAAACGGGTTTTACCGACGAGGTTTTTAACGAGGCAACATCCATATGCTTCCTAAGGAGAACTCACCAAGTATTCAAGGATTCTCTTCGATCAACCTCAAATACTGAGGGGCATCCCCTAGGGAGATCACCACCTCGAAGAAACTAAAATATGCCAAAGAGGGTCTCGACAGGAGAACGATGTATAGGACCAAACGGTCGAATGAACCGTGTCCACAGAGAATAATCGAACCCTCGATGGTGAAAAAATGTATACTTGTACCAAGTAGTCTAAGGAGAATCTTTTATCATCAAAACACTTCGTGCGTCAAACAAGTTTGCTATTTTCACAAGAGACGGCCCCAGGGCCAGAAATTTCCCGAACACTTGGGAATTGACACCGAAAACTCGAAGCCGTAAGACCTCAGGGTCGGCAACTTCGAGCTCATAATCCCTCCATGAGTCACCAATATAAGCCCTCCATGAAGCAATATCGCACCTGTAAGACCTCAACGAGGCATGCTCAAACTTGTAAGCCCTCAACGAGGCAACGTCAAATTTGTAAGACCTTAAAAAAGGCATAACCCCGGCTCGAAGACTGTCCTCAATAGTTGGCTCGTCAAGATATCTAACTTGAAACCGTAAGACCTCAATCAGGAAACTTCGGGTTCATAATCCCTCCATGAGGCACCAATGTAAGCCCTTCGTGAGGCAATATCAGCAATATAAGCCCTCCATGAGGCAATATCATCAATGTAATCCGTCCACAAGGAAATATCAACAACATAAACCCTCCATGAGGCAATATCATCAATGTAAGCCCTCCACGAGGCAATATCAACAACATAAGCCCTCCATGAGGCAATATCACCAATGTAAGCCCTCCACGAGGCAATATCAACAATATAAGACCTCAATAAGGCAACACCAAAAAGTTTGCTATTCACAAAGAACGGCTCCAAAGCCAAAACCTTTCGATGTCTCGGGGACTGCCATCGACAGTCATCCTATCGAGTCATCAAAAACTCGAAGCCATAAGACCCCAAGGCCGGCAATTTCGAGCTCATAAGCCCTCCATGAGGCACCAATGTAAGCCATCCACGACGCAACATCAAAACTGTAAGACCTTAACAAGGCATGTACAAATTTGTAAGACATTAAAAAGGCAGAATCCTGATATCAAAGTCAAGGCTATATATTCGAACTTGTAAGACCCATAAAAAGGCATACCCTCAATATAGACACCTAGTCTATATCACTCGGGGACTAAAAGGCTACGTCCAAATACAATGACCACCGTCATAAGGTTGCGGTCAAACTAATGCGACTCGGAGACGTCCGACTGTCGCTATTAAATTACAGGCCTCCAATTATGAAATCTAAAAAACTTCGAAAATAACCGGTTAAAGGTCAAACAGACCCAATGCGTAAGATCCCAAGTCGCCAGCAACATTAAGGGTCGTACCGACCCAATGCGTAAGAGCCCAAGTTGCCAGCTACATTAAGAGTCGCACCGACCCAATGTGTAAGATCCCAAGTCGCCAGCCACATTAAAGGTCGTACAAACCCAATGTGTAAGACCCTAAGCACCAGCCTAAAGAGCCTCAGGGCCGATTTAAAAACTTAAGGGTCGATGAGCTCGAGTCAAAACCGACTCGAAGACTGAGCCCTAAATGGTTAACTAAAGCGCCTAAGGGCCAAATGTGTAAGAGCCCATGGGCCAGCCTAAAAAGCCTCAGGGCCAATTTATAACCCCAAGGGTTTCATTTCGAAGTCCAATTCATCGGGATAATTACCAACAAGCAAATCAGAAATACCAAAGAATTTTATATATATGTGTGTATTTCAAATATACATTTACAATGCTCCCACAGGAGTTTTATACAAAGGACATGAAAGAAAAACCTAGTCCACTCTCGGGACCAGATCCCTCGACGGCCCCTCGAACCAGCTCCCACGATGGCCTTCAAATATCAGCATCGGCTCCAGAGGAAAAGAAAAACTTGGCATTGATCTCATCAGCCTTGGCCTGATTTATCTCTTCCGAGAGATCAAATCCCCTAGCATGAATCTCCTCGACGGTCACCCTCCGAGATTTTCATCGGGCGTACTCGTTGCTCCTCCTCTCTCTGTCAAAGGCTCCCATCAGCTCATCCCGAGCATCAGCAGCATCTTTTAAATAAATGGCCACTATCTTATCGGCCTTTGCTCGAACTTCTTCAGGTTCAGCCTGGGCGTCCACAACCTCAGCCTTCATCTTCAAAAGATCAGTCTCGAGCTTGGCAATCCTGTTCGTCTGAATCGAGCTACTTTCTCGATCATCGCAAAGTTGTACCTCGAGGGCAGAATCCTTGGCCAAAGCATTCCTTTGGGCCGCAGCATGAACACCTATCTGCGCATTCAACGTATTACATTCAGAATTGACCTGTCCGACTTCGCCCCAAAGGCGTTCCAACACTTCCGTTTTTCTCTGCAACTGAAGCACCGAAACATTAGTTCTCGAAGACGGGAAAGGAAGAATATACTCCCTCAAGATAAGGATTACCTGTTGCTCGAGATTGCCTTCGTAATCTCGACTTCGATGCATCTCCGATCGAAGATATATCAACTCTTTTGTTTTCTTATTGCAAAGAAGCCTGAGAAATTTCTCCTTGCCCGAAGCTTCCCGCAACTTGGTCTCACAATGGAGCAGCTCGAACTTGAGCTTGTCAAAAGCCTATGAAAAAGAAGCTTCAGTTCAAAAGATGAAAATACAAAGATGAGAAGCCATCAAAGCCAACCAAAACTTACCACGGAACGGAGCCGCTGAGCCTCCTCAAAAGTTGAGCGTGCGTCCACTGGCCTGGTCCCATCGACCCCAGTTGAACTACTCTCGATGGGGATATGATTGCTCAAGACCCCACTTGATTTAGGAAGCCCTTGGCCCCGAGTGTCCCTCGAAGTACCTTCGAGGGGGGAAGAAGATGTTGGAGAAAAACTCTTGCTCCTTCCCTCTCGTGTAACCTCTCCCTCGCGGCTAGAGGTCTCAGGCCCAGTAGAACCGGCAACCTTAGGGGGCTGATGCCTGGTTCGAGCCATAGACAAAGAACCATCCTCTCGAGGAGAGTTGATGTCTATAGAAACAACCCACGTATATAAGGTCCTATTCAGCGGCGGCGTCTCCTTTGTGTCTCCGGGAAGGCCCCACCTCATTGAGAATCTCCTCATCCATCGAGGACCCTTTTCGTTTATTATCCTCCCTCGGCTACGAAGTCGATGGTCCTTCCCTCTTCTCGAAGGGGCACGATCTCACCTTGGAGAACCGCCAACACATGCGGTGATGGAGTTAATACACATAAAGAAAAGCATTCCTCGAAAGGCAATAACATGGCACATACTGTGGTGTTTTGCTTCTCATCTTCCCTTCGACAAATCTCGCCACTTACGTTCATCATAGGACGAGGAATCTGCCAGCCTCTGAGTCCAGCCCGCAAGATCGGGGATCTCTTATGGAATCCACAGAACCGCTGAGAAAGAGAAAAAGAAGCATCCTTATAAAGCATCAAGAGCAAAAGGCACTAAGGTGGGACATAGTACTTACGCTTAAAGTTCCATTTTCGAGGAACGGCAGGAACTCTGTAGGAATGATGTCGACGGTCCTCACTCGGACAAACTGACTCATCCATCCTCGGTTTCGGTCATCATCATCACTGGCAATAAAAGTCTTGGTGGATCAGCATCGTAACGCAATCAGGCCTCGACAATGTTGAGGCCGATATAATTTGATAAGGTGGCTAAGGGTAAATTCAAGCTCAGCCTTTTCGGTAAAATACCTTATCATCAACACTATCCGCCAGAAGGAAGGATGAATTTGAGCCAGATATACTCGATACCTTTTGCAAAATTATAGCACGAGGCGATCGAGGGGGCCCAATGTAAATGGGTACGTGTACACGTTCAGGAATCCCTCTACGTAGGCCATAATATTCTCTTCTCGGGAAGGTATCTGCAGCATCACATTTTCTCCCCATCCACAATCTCTCCTCACGGCCTCTAGGTGGTTTTACTCTATCAATCGAATAAACCTCGACGCATGCTCTCGATGACCTGGAGCATCGAAGGGTTTCTCTAGTGCAAAGTCTTTCTTCAAAGAAAAATAGCTCGAGGTTAACTCGCCATACGCCAGCAGCGTACCACAGGAGGGGCAGGAAGCAGATGTAAGGTTTCCCTCTTCTTGGTGAACGGATTTGGGCGCGGCAGCTATAACTATTTGAACAAAGATAAAGAGGAAGAAAGCCCAGGAAGTTTTGAAAGCTGAGAAAAGGAAGAGAACGTTAAAGAGAAAACTAGTTTTGCAAAGCTGCAAGACCTAAACTGAAGAAGAAGCGAGTGTATATATATAAAACAAACGGTGACTATTCATCTACTTTGAAGACCAATTAATTCTGACAAAGTTATTATAACTTTTGGGAAAGTGTACTGGCGGGGCCACCTCGGTCACTTTAGGTCATGTCATATGAATGACACTGCCATACAGCGTTCGAAGGATTAAAACCCCTATGCCGACCTAGCCTCAAGAAGATGTATGACCTCGAGGATCTCTATTATTGTAAGTACGGGTTCCAAAGAGCTAAAGTCAAAGCTTGAAGGTAGACTTTTGCATAAGCATTGCAGGGAAAAGTTTGAAAGATATAAAACGAGGAGATCTTTTTCATTCCAAAAAATGTATTTACAAAGGAATTTTACAAAGCTCCCCCGAGGATACCCTGTACAAAAGAAAAAAGCAAAACAGTAGGTAAATCTACTATTCACCTTCGTTGTTGCCCGAGTCGCTTCCAGAGCCCTCATCCGAAGTAGTTGAAATTTCCGATTCTTCCTCCAAGGCCCTGGCCTCTTCAATCTCGGCAGAGAGATCGGCACCTTTAGCACTCGCTTCCTCGAAGGCTTGCCTCCTGGCTTGCAAGCGAGCGTGAACAACTACCCGATCCAGTTTTAGCTCAGCCTTCTCAGATATCTCCTTGGATCGATCGTTTGCGGAGGCATCATCCTTTTTGTATGAAGAGACAAATGCATCAGCCTCAGACTTGGCCGCAGATAATGCAGCAGCTTCCTCCTGAGCACCTCGAAGAAGGCTCTGAATCGAGGACAGCTTTTCCCGAAGTGTGTCCCTCTCTGAATTCACGGCATCATTCAGTCGCGCCAGCTCGAGGATTTCGGCGTCCTTGGCCACAACGTCCTCTCGGAGCTGCTCCATTAAGGCATCCTTTTGCCTAATCTGAATGATGCAGGAGATAAGCTAATTAGCACAAAGTATGACAATAAAAGATAAGATTATGGGTACCAGAGTACTTGCTCGATGAAGTCGGCTCTCTCTTGGAGCGCTCTCTCTGTGCCTGCCCGGAGGTTGATCAACTCCTCCTCTTTTCGGGCGCATAGAGCCTCCAGCTCAATTGACTCCGATACAAGCTTCTCAAGCTCCTCTCCACGATGAGTCAACTCATCTTGCATCTTAGGGAAGGCCTGGTCATACAGCTTCTTGACCTACAGCACAAAGGAAGAAAGTTAGAAAAGCAAGAGTAGAAATTCGAAGCATAGCATATTATATCAAGAAGGTCACCTGCTTTTGAAGCCTCTCGGCCTCCTCGAGAGCAATGGGAGCATCGGTATCGTTATACTCCTCAGCACCTTCAAAGTAATCTCTGAATGCATCATCATCTCCCTGAGAGGTCCCCAAACTAGGGGCGTTCCTGTCCTGGGCATCTCGTATCTCCCCTGGAGAAAACGACGGGCCCGATTGAAATCCTCCTGCAACATCAAACTCCATCGAGGCTTCCTCTCACCCTCGAAAAGTTTCAGAAACGGGCCCCTCGAACTCACCGACGCGGACTGTGCCATATCCGATGAGTGGCTTGGGGACCGCACCCGAACCTCCTCGAGAGTCTCCTCAGCACAAGGTGGGTACGCACGGGCCGTCTCCGACCAAGAAGACGTCCGAACAGCAATTATCGAAGCATCAACGCTTCGTTTCGCCCTTTGTACCAAAGGGCAGGTATCATTATCTTCTTCCTCGACTCGCAGGCTCTCAGCGGTCATCAAGGATAGGACCATAGCATCGGTCTTGGGCTTCCGAGCCTTTGCCTTTTAGGATTTTGGGGACTCCGACGGTGTCTCCTTCTTCTTTTTCTTGTCCTTAGCAGTTTTCGAAGCCTTTTCCTCACCAGGAGGGGGCGGTCTTATCGACACGCCTTCCTAGAGGTTGCACAGGCGTGATGTATCAAACTCACCACCATAGAGAATACTTACAAAGAATTAGGAAACGACAACAATGAGAGCATACCGTGGTTCTTGGCCCGCCACCGTGTTTTAGCAAAATCGCGTCAAACGCGTTTGTTGTATGGAAAAGCAGAATCCAAGAGTTTGACCCATCCCAGAAGGTCCTGAACCGTGTCGGGAAACCAAACGGTAGCTACACAATTGGAAGAAAATCAATCAAGAGAAAAAGAGGTAGTAAAACATACTCGATATGAGGATACTTACGCTTCATATTCCATTCCTCCGGGAACGGCATTCTATCAGCAGGGATGATTTCCGAGGTTTTGACTCTAACAAATCGGCTCATCCATCCGCGGTCTTTATCCTCATCGATGCAGGCAAAGAACGCCTTGGCAGATCGACGGTGCAGTTTAATTAAACCCCCTCGGAATAGACGAGGGCTATACAATTTGATCAAGTGGTCGAGGGTGAAAGTCATTCCCTCGACCATGTTGGAAATGTATCGAATCATACATACAATCCTCCAGAAAGAAGGATAAATCTGACCGAGTGTCACTCGGTATTGACGACAAAAGTCGAGAATCACTGGGTCAATCGGTGGAGAAGAAGAATCTACGGGGCCTAAAGTGAAAGGGTATGTATATACGCTGAGAAATACATCTTTATGTGTGACTTTGCTTTCTTCAGCTGTGGGTATTTCTACTTGCGCTACCTCCCCCTAATGGCAGTCTAGTTTTACCCTCTATATATCGGTTACTACACTTATATACCGAGACATGGGCTCGCATCGGCCCGGTGTAGAAGGGGGGTTTTCAATGGTAAAATCGGAGACGGTGTCGAAGGGACCAGGGATGCACTGCTCGATGCTAGGAGGAGTTTTTTATTTTCCCTTAGACGGGCGTGATGAAGAAGAGGCTTCCTTTTTTTGAGGTACCGTTTTGGAGGTTTTTGCCATAGTTATAACTGAGTTTTAAAGAAAGAAGATGAAGAAGCAAGCGCAGAAAGATGATGAAAGTAGAAAGCAGTTAGTAAGACTTTGAAGACTTGAAGATGTTGTAAAATTGTGAAAGTCAAAAAATTGAAGTATTTATAGAATCCATTAGGGCATGTTTGAAGCGGAAAGGTCGAACCAATAGCGGTCCATGGGCTTCTCAAGAATCGTGCTGACAGCGACCTCTGCCAGCCTTTATGTCAAGTCATTTAACGTTCTGATGAGGCTGACGTAACAATAGGGATATCGAAGAGGCAAGAATTCAAGACAGTTTCTTATCACTTCAAGAAATGCGGGGACTATCTGTATACGGCTAAAATAGGAGAGTCCGATTTTATGATCATTATGGCAGTTCATAGCCCATCTTCAGAAGGCTCGAAGCAGTTCGAGTTTTGTCATCGATGAAGTATGTCGAGGATTCTCCACGCCCGACCTCGAGGTGGTGTAAATCGAAGACCATCATGTAAAGGCGGGAAGTTCCCAAGAGGCACGTGGTTAAAGCTGACCTAGCCCGCAAAAATAGTACAAGTCCGTACCGTGACATTAAATGGATGTACCAGTCGTCTATCTTTGTAATAATTACACATGTACTATGTTAGGATTCCCCCTCTTATATAAAGAGGACCCTTGTAATTTTGTAACACACATGATATTCAATTCAAGAACAAGAACATTTTCTACTCTCTAACTCAAACATTCTCTACAATTTTTCTACTGATTTATTGTGTTCATTAATTGCTCTTCATTTAGTGCTCATTATTAATCATAAAGAGGCCCATATTCGAGGCTTTAAATACTGTTGCATCTTCATCGACCACCCTCTGTCAAGCCCCCGAGCTCGACCTCGAGGCCTTATTTCGACCAAGATCGAGACCCCGTCTCATAACCGCTCGATTGCATAACTCTGTTATCCTTTTCTCTTGTCTCATTTTTCTTACCTCTCACTTAGCATCTACTGTCTAAACAACTAGTATTAAAATAGATCACATATTTTTAGAACCACAAAATCAAATATAATTGTAATTACCATTTTCATGGTAAATAGAAGGAAATATGAACACAAGAGCATTTTGATCCCCGTCTGCTTCTCTGTCTTCTCCTTGACCTTCCAGTCATTTTCCTTCTTCAACTCCCTCAGGTTGATTTCAAAAATCATCTATTTTAGAAAACTTATAGGATCAATTTTCCCATCTGTCCTTCTCTTATTTGTCGGTGGTGAAGCAACCTAAGTCGGTACCATCTTAGCGGCAGCAGGAGCAACAACAATGTCGGAGGTCAATTCCATAGTACCAAGAATGGAAGCGGATGTAAGACGCTCTTATGATGAGTTTCTACTTTGAGAATCCATTGATGAAGGTTTTTGAGCAAGAAATCAAAAAATCTTTTAGATTAGAGAAGGAAAGGTCTTTGTAATTGCTATAGAGAATAAGAATTTGGCGAAAGTAATGGTTGAAGATAAACACAGCAAGAAATGCTCCTTATATAAGAAGAAATCACTATTACCTCTATAGTCGTAGATGATGTCATCCACAATCGGATCCGGCCACATGTGTTGAAAATTAAATGGAAGCAATATGTGACATTTCAGATTCGAAATTGTGGCGCCAGATATGATTCATTTCCCATCAAAAAAACTCCTTCCATTTCTCGAATACTTTTCAGAACCTCTTGGAAAATGAAGAGATTAGGGAACAATTATCTTACGTGTAAAAAGTGACGCGTGTCACAAACGTGTCAAGAGACACTATATACTCGAGACCAAGAAGTTTTTAGTCATTTGAGTATCATGCTCGATTCATGGGATCATACCTTCAGGGGTTGGAAAAGAGCCCATCTAGGGGAGATACGAGATGCCCAGGATCGGAATGCCTCCGATTTAGGGACCTCTACGAGAGAGGGTGATACATTTAGAGATTATTTTGAAGGCATTGAGGAGGAGACCGACCTTGATCCCCCCCGTCTCTCTCGAGGAGGCTGAGAGGCTTCAAAAGCAGGTGATCTTCTTGATATACTATTTTTGCTTCAAATTTTTTACCCTTGTTTTTCTAGCTTTCTTCCTTTGTGTTGTAGGTCAAGAAGTTGTATGACCAAGCTTTCTCTAAGCTACATGACGAGATGAATTGTCGTGAGGAAGAGATCGAGAAGCTTACATCATAGCTAAACGAGCTGAAGGCTCTGCATGCTCAAAAAGATGAGGAGTTGGTCGACCGTCGGGCAAGCTCAGAGAGGGCTGATTTTATCAAGCATGTAATCTGGTACCTATGAACTTGTATTTTATTGCCATAATCGATGCTAATTAGTTTGTCTTCTGTATTTTCAGATTGGGAAAAAGGATGCCCTAGTGGGGAAACTTGGGGGGGAGATTGTGGCCAAGGACGTCGAGATCCTCGAATTGATGCAGCTGAATGATGTTGTGGCCTCGGAGAAGAACATACTTTGGGAAGAGCTATCCTTGACTCAGATCCTTCTTCGAGGTGCTCAGGAGGAGGATGTTGCATTATCCGCGGCCAAGTCTGAGGCTGATGAATTCTTTTCCTCATACAAAAGGGATGATGCCACCGCAAATGATCGGGCCAGGGAGATATTTGAAAAGGCTGAGCTGAAACTGGCTCGGGTCGTTGCTCATGCTCGCCTGAAATCTAGGAGGCAAGCCTTCGAGGAAGCGAGTGTCAAAGGTGCCGATCTCCCAGTCGAGATTGAAGAAGACAGGGCCTTGGACGAAGAATCAGCAATCTCAACCACTTCGGATGAGGGCTCTGGAAGCGACTGGGGCAGTAGCGAAGGCGAAGAGTAGACTTACTTACTATTTTTGCTTTTTCTTTTTTATATATGGGATCCTCAGGGGAGCTTTGTAAAATACCCTTGTAAATATATTTTTTGGAATTCAAAAGATCTCTTTGTTTCATATCTTCAAATTTTTCTATGCAATGTTTATGCAAAAGTCGACCTTCGAGCACTTAATTTAGCTCTTTGGAGCCCGTACTTGTAGTAACAGAGATCCTCGAGATCGAACACCTTCTCGAGAATAGGTTGGCATAAGAGTTTTGATCCCTCAAACGATGTATGAAAGCGTCATTCATATGACATGACCGCAAAGTGACCGAGGTGGCCCCGCCGGTACACTTCCCCAAAAGCTATAACGACCTTGTCAGAATTAATTGGCCCTCAAAGTAGACGAATAGTTGCCGCTTGTTCTATATATATATATGCTTGCTTTTCGGTTTTGCAGCATGCAAAACTTATTCTCTTTAAAGTTCTCTTCCTTCTCCCAGCTCTTGTTTAGTTCAAAGCTTGGCTTGAGCTTTCTCCCTCTTTATCTTTATTTTGAATAGTTATGGTCGTCGTGCCCAAATCCACTCACCAAGAAGAGGGAAACTCTACCACTTCTTCTTGACCAGTCAGTGGTACACCGCCGGCGTACGGCGAGTTAACCTCGAGTTGTTTTGCTTTGAATAAAGACTTTGCACTAGAGAAACCCTTCGATGCTCCGGGCCATCGAGAACATGCATCGAGGTTTATTCGATAGATAAAGGAGAATAACCTCGAGGCCGTGAGGAGAGATTGTGGATTGGGAGAAAATGTGATGCTGCAGATACCTTCCCGAGAAGAGAATATTATGGCCCACGTAGAGGGATTCCTGAATGTGTATATGTACCCATTTACATTAGGCCCCCTCGATCGCCTTGTGCTCTAATTCTGTAAAAGGTATCGAGTCACTTTAGCTTAGATTCATCCGTCCTTCTGGAGGATAGTGCTGATGATAAAGTTCTTTACTGAAAAGGTTGAGCTCGAGTTTACCCTTAGCCACCTTATCAGATTATATCGTCCTTTGCATTGTCGAGGCCTGATTGCGTTACAACGTCGATCCACCAAGCCCTTTATTTCCAGTGACGATGAGGACTAGAACCGAGGATGGATGAGTCGATTCGTCCGAGTGAGGACCGTCGACATCATTCCTGCAGAGTTCATGTCGTTCCCCGAAAAATGGAACGTCAAACGTAAGCACTATGCCGTACCTTAGCGCCTTTTCCGCTCGATAATTTATTAGAATGCTTCTTTTTCTCTTTCTCAACGATTCTGTGGATACCAGAAGAGATCCCCGATCTTGCGCGCTGGACTCAGAGGCCGGCAGCTTCCTCGTCCTATGATGAACGTAAGTGGCAAAATTTGTCGAAGGGCAGATGGGAAGCAAAGCACCACGGTATGTGCCATGTGATTGCATTTCGAGGCATGCTTTTCTTTATGTGTATTAAATCTGTCGCCACAGGCGTTGGTGTATTTCTCTGAGGTGAGACCGAGCCTCTTCGAGGAGGGGGAAGGACCGTCGACTTCGGAACCGAGGGAAGGATAATAAGCGAAAAGGTCCTCGATGGATGGGGACATTCATAATGAGGCGGGGCCTGCCCGGAGGCTCAAAGAAGATGTCGCCTCTGAAGAGGACCTTATATATATCGTTTATTCTGTGGACATCAGCTCTCCTCGGGAGGATGGTTCTTCATCTAAGGCTCGAACCAGGGGCCCTTCCGAGGTTGCCGAACCTGCTGGGCCTGAGACCTCTAGCCTCGAGGGAGAGTTCCACGAGAGGGAAGGAGCAAGAGTCCTTTACCACCGTCTACTGGCCTGGTCTCATCGGCCCTAGTTGAACCACTCACGGTGGGGATATGATCGCTCGAGACCCCACTTGATTTAGGAGGCCCCTGGACCCGAACGTCCCTCGAAGTACCTTCGAGGGACGTTCGGGGCCAGGGGCCTCCTAAATCAAGTGGGGTCTCGAGAGATCATATCCCCACCGTGAGTGGTTCAACTGGGGCCGATGAGACCGGGCCAGTAGACGCACGCTCAACTTTTGAGGAGGCTCAGCGGCTTCGTTCCGTGGTGAGTTCTCGTTGACTTTGTTGGTTTTTCAGCTTTGTATTTTCATCTTTTGAAATGAAGCTTCTTTTTCATAGGCTTTTGAAAAGTTCAAGTTCGAGATGATTCGCTGTGAGGCCAAGTTGTGGGAAGCCTCAGGCAAAGAGAAATCTCTCAGGCTTCTTTGTGATAAGAAGAATAGAGAGTTGATATATCTTCGATCGGAGGTGAATCGGAGTCGAGACTATGAAGGCAATCTCGAACAACAGGTAATCCTTATTTTGAGGGAGTACATTCTTCCTTTCCCGTCTTCGAAAACTAATGTTTCGGTGTTTCAGTTGCAGAGAAAAATAGAGGCGTTGGAACGCCTTTGGGGCGAAGTCGGACAGGTCAATTCCGAATGCAATGCGTTCAAGGTGCAGATAGGTGTTCATGCTGTGGCCCAAAGGAATTCTTTGGCCGAGGATTCCGCCCTCGAAATACAACTCCGCAATGCTCGAAAAAGTAGCTCGAATCAGACGGGCAAGATTGCCAAGCTCGAGACTGATATTATGAAGATGAAGGTTGAGGTCATGGATGCCAGGGCTGAAGCTGAACAAGTTCGAGCAAAGGCCGATAAGAAAGTGTCTGTTTACTTAAAAGATGATGTCGATGCTCGGGCTGAGCTGAGGTAGCCTTTGACAGATAAAGGAGGGGCAATGAATATGCCCGATGCAGATCTCGGAGGGAGACCCTCGAAGAGATTCATTCTAGGGGCTTTGATCTCTCAGAGGAGATAAAGCAGGCCAAGGCGGATGAGATCGATGACAAGTTTTTCCTTTCTTCTAGAGCCGATGCTGATATTTGAAGGCCGCCGAGGGAGATGGTCCGAGGGGTCGTCGAGGGGGCCGAGAGTAGACTAAGTTTTTCTTTCTTTCCCTTTGTATAAAACTCATGTGGGAGCATTTTAAATGTATATTTGTAATATATATATATATATAAAGAGACCTTTCGGTTTTCCCTTTACATGAATTTCCATTTTCCTGTGTCTATCCTTTTTTGTTTTGAATTTTGATGCTTGTCAATAATTATCCCGACGAATTGGACTTCGAAAT
>ML306084.1:0-30560 GCA_005239505.1 Nicotiana paniculata
CCCAGATTTATATTTGCAACGCCCGTTTAGTATTTATAGAAGACATAGTTGAGCGTGATCAAAATTTATAGAAAATTAGTGAAAATTTGGGGTTTTGGTAGAAAACCTAAAAACTTGGTGTTTTTGGATTTTGACCACGAATTTGGACATGGAATTGAGAATAAACTATATATTTGAGTTCGTAATGTTGTGGATAATGTTTATATTCGAAAATTTTCGGAATTCGGGCACGTGGGCCGGTGGGTGATTTTTATCGATTATTTGATCGGGGTTAGAAATTTTTATGAATTGGATTTTAATGATTATTTGAGTACATATTTATGGGTTTGCACAATTATTGACTAGTCTTGGAGCGTTGGGCATCGATTTGAGTCATCGGAAGGGCTTGGGAGCCGAATATGGGACTTCAGAGCGAGGTAAGTCTCCTTTCTAACATTGTAAGAGGGAATTAACCCCATATCTGAACTAAATTATTATGTGCTTCTATTTGTGGGGGCTACGTACGCTCCAGGTGACGAGAGTCTGTACATAGCTACTACCTATGCCTATATCCGAGTAGTTTTAGGCTTACATCATGCCTTGTTGATATTATTATTGATGTATGTTTATTGTTTGCCTTGAGAAGATCTTAAAAGTTTTCATTTAAATTTCACATTTTGAAAAGAATGGGAGAACACTTTAATAACTTGAGAAATCTATGTGTACCGTGTCGCATATATGATTCGCGAGCGGGGTAATACTTTCAAATTATATTTTACCGCGTCGCATGTATGATTTGCAAGCGGGTTAATCCTTTTAAATTATATTTTACCGCTCCTCATATATGATTCGCGAGCGTGTAATTCTTTTACTACTCTTATGGGATCGGGCCGTTCGCCTCGACAAGATTTATGTACCACACTCTTATGGGATTGGGCTGTTCGCCTTGGCAAGATTTATGTACCACAATCGTATGGGATTGGGCCGTTCGCCTCGGCAAAATTTATGTACCACACTCTCATGGGAGCGGGCCGTTCGCCTCGGCAAAATTTATGTACCACACTCTCATGGGAGCGGGCCGTTCGCCTCGGCAGGTTAATAGATGCATCTATGGTTCACGTCGCTCGACCCTCGACAGTGCACAGTTTACTTTTATGTTGGATCGGGTCGTACGCCTCGGCATTTCCTATATATATATATATATATATATATATATTATCCTCATGGAATCGTGCGTAATATTTGGCAAGAAGCCAGTGTATCTGAGGGTTTTTCCCCTAATTTGAATTATGACAACCTCTTTGATGAAATCCACTATATCTATGTATATGCTCCGGTTACGGAGGGAACTTGCTAGTTGAGAGTTGAGTAAATTGTGAAGAGGGGAATTGTACCTCATATTTATACTTGTTTGTTTCATATATTTACTCTATTTCATATTTATTCATTTCTTTACTGTACCTGATATTATTGGACCACTAGTAAGTGTCGGTGTCGACCTCTCGTCATTACTTCTTCGAGGTTAGACGGGATAGTTACTCGGTACGCATTGTTTCCGTACTCATACTACACTTGTTGTACATTTTGATGTACAGGTACATGTATGGATAATGGCCTTGATGGAGCAACGGTGTGGTTGATAGGGGGACTAAGGTGAGCTGCATCTTATGAGATGATCCGCAAACAAAAGAGTTGTCACGACCCAAAATACATAAGGTCATGATGGTGTCGGACATCATTGTCAGGCAAGCCAATCATTAAATAGTTAAGTTAAATTTTCATGTTTTAGCATTTATGAAAATCATTACCTTTCACTTTATTGCATAATAACTAAATAAAATCCGTTAAGTAAATACAATGGTTTAAATATTCCAATTTAGCAAATATATCCCAACACATCCCAGAACCAGGTGTCACAAGTACATGAACATATTCTAAGAAATTCACAAATACTACAAGCTTGTCCGAAATACAAATTGGACAAGGAATTTAAATTGGAAATAAATACAATATGAGGGAGACTCTGTCAGCTTCGGATCGCCTCTGGATGATGCAGCTCTCCTAAGTCTCCAACTAGCCACGTCGCTGTGAAAGTACCTGTGCAATAAAAATGCACAGCAAGTGTAGCATGAGTACGAAAACAACGTGTACTCAGTAAGTCGCCCGCCTAACCTCAAAGAGGTAGTGACGAGAGGCCGAATTAAACATTCACTAAGGTCCAACAAATTGATTTAACAGAATATGATGAACACGGCAGGCATGTAAAGGTAGTAAAGCAGCAAATATATAAGGCACTGAAGTCCAAGTAAATACTGGAAGTAAATAAATAGTTACTACTTCCTCATTTTCCCCCAAATATCTTAAATAAACAATTACATCTTTATCTTCCCACAAATTTCTTATCACTTCAAAATCCATGAAAAACATTTAACAATTTAGCATGCGCATACGGGATAAGGAAAACCGGCCTGAGCCATCATAATAATCATCTCTGTGCACTGCCGAGGGTCGAACGACTCGTACCATAAGTGCACCTTTCAATAAAATAATCATGTCTATGCACTGCCGAGGGTCGAACGACTCGTACCATAAGTGCACCTTTCAATAAAATAATCATGTCTATGCACTGCCGAGGGTCGAACGACCCAAACCATAAGTGCATATTTCAATAAAATAATCATATATGTGCATTGCCGAGGGTCGAACGTCCTGAACCATAAGTGCATCTTTCAATCTGCCATGGCGTACGGCCCGCTCCCATGAGAGTGGGGGGAATAACACTCCACTCGCGGAATGTAAATTGTGAAGCGGTCACATGCAGTCATGCACAATCATCAGTCCACCCCTACTACATCGGGAAAACAAATATTCAAGTAAATGACAAATTTCTCCTTTACAAATAAAAAAAATTAGTATTTAAATCTTTTCTCAAAATTCTTTTGCCAAGTTTAATAATATTCAATAAAATTCACCTTATCAGGTATACAATTATCCACGGAGGAGTCAATTCTCTTTCTAAGTGATTAAGAAGGTACACTCTAGCCTTCGTAGGAAGTAAGTTAAAAATTCAATAGCATTATTTGTTTAATATTATTGGCAGGATCACATGAACAACACGTAAGGCATGATAGTAGGTCCTAGACTACCTGGACATGGAATAATAGTAGCTACGCACGGACTCCCGACACCTCGTGCATACGTAGCCCCCGCAGATAGTAGCACATACTTAATTAGTTCACCTAGGGGACAATTCCCCCTCACAAAGTTAGAAAGGAGACTTACCTTGTGTCGAATCTACTTCCCAGACCAAGAACGCGCCCAAAACTCCAAACTCGTCTCCCAAGGACTCGAAACTCCAATAATTAGGTCGTTTGCCCATCTTGCATGCTCAAAATTACCCAAAGGAAGAAGAAGAAGGTGATGAAAAATGAACTAATCCCGCTATAAAAACACACTGCCCAGTGGTTTCCTCTATGCGAACGCAGCCTAAGCAGTGCGTTCGCGATGCCTTAGGTGACCAGGCCCACATGGGCCTTCTATGCGAACACGAAGGGGGCCCTGCGAACGCACATGATAAGGGGGAGCTGGTCTGGCCCAATGGCCGGACACTATGAGAACGCAGGGGAGGTGTGCGAACGCACTGGGTAAGAAGCCCAACCTATCGCGATCACGGTGCCCTTAGTGCGAACGCACAGGGAATTCACCACCCCTGCCCAGTTCCTTCTTCGCGAACGCAGTCACCCCTCCGCGAACGCGGAGAAGGAAACCAGACCTGGAATTTTCTCATGTTTTAAAATTAGCTCCGAGGGTCCGAAACTCACCCGAGCCCCTCGGGACCCCATCCAAAGGCACTGGCAAGTCTGTATTCATGATACTGACTCGCTCAAATTTTTGGAACGTGAAAAACACAACGAAACTAAGAATCCGACCGCAAAACCAAATTGAATCAAACTTTGAACTTAAAGTTCTAGAATTCGCTTTCAATGCGCCGAACCGACCTATACTAATCCGAATGACACCAAATTTTTCAAGCAAGTCATAAATGACATTACGGACCTGTTCCAACCTCCGGAATTGCATTCCGACCCTTATCAAAATTTCCACTTCCGGTCGGATTTCTCAAAAATCTTCAAATTTCTATCTTTAGCCAAATGACTTCAAAATAACCTACGGACATCCGAATTCACTCCCGATCGCGCTCCCAACTCCAGAATCACCAGAAGAAGCTATTCCCAGGCTCAGAATCCCAAATGGACATCAATATCACTGAAATGCGCTTCAAGCTAAACTTAGGAAATTTCTTCAAAATTGCTGACTTCCACAATATACACCGAAACGCTCCCGGGTTATCCAAAGCCCGATCCGGACATATGCCCAAGTCCGAAATCATCCTACGAACCTGCAGGAACCTTCAAATCCTGATGCGGAGGTCTTTTACTAAAAATCCCAATCCTAGACAATTTCTCCAACTTAAGGCTTCTGAAATGAGGATTTTCTTTCCAATTTGACTCCAAACTTCCCGAATTTCAATTCCGACCATACGCACAAGTCATAATACCTAGAATGAAGCTGATCATGACTTCAAACCGTTGAATGACACGCTAGGGCTCAAACCGACCGGTCGGGTCGTTACATTCTCCCCCACTTAAACAGATGTTCGTCCTCGAACGTGCTAAGAACTGCTCTGGAGTTATCTGAAATCACTGTTTAACACCTCGTGTACCTACCCGTGCTACCACTGAGTATATTAGCTTGATCAAATCTGAAGATTTCTTCTTTTATCCATATAATAAGCTCAGAATCGAGTTCCAACACTTGAAATTTCTTTGCCAGGCCTAGTTCCAATATATAAACACCGTATCAACTACCACACGACATACCAGAACATGACTGCATACCCTTGCTGAATTAGCACCATGCACTACATAATTCATCATCTGACCACAATGACACTCCCTGAACCTCAATAGCCAAAATTCAACGAATCTGATGCTCACACTGCACCTCATGATATACATATACATCCTGCTATAATGCTGGCGATACCACCACTACGGAGGAGACGTGTAGAAATTCATACCCAACTGCGGAGTTAAAAAATCATTGAACTCATCTTGACTATAACCATCACCTCATTATGAACCGAATAATGGTATTTGCTCTTTAATATACACTTCACATAACCTTATCGCACTGATCCCTGATCCGATAATCTCGTCTCACCCAGTATGAACTGCTCAGACAACAAATCACCCCAAACATGACCAACAGTCTCACATGATACCACATCATGCCAATAGGCCACAACTCGAAAATGATACATAAGGAATGACTCAGGAAGGGACTACTAAACTCACGCAACTAATACGAACTCTTCTCAGAAAATAGAAAGTAAAACACAAGAAAAAAATAAATATAGGAACCTTACTCATCATCACACTGTTGCGGCGTGCAACCTGATCCAAATAACATGCCCGTGGCAGCGTTCCACTCGATCCCATCATACAAATTCACATATGTAATATACACTGAGCTGAATTGCTCACTATTACACATTACCGAATATCGGTCACAAGCACGTTAAGTGCATAATACCATCCTGGGGAGACTGATAAAGCCATATGCTTACAAAACTCAAGCACAACTGAGGTGCGATATATATATATATACACACTCCGGATCTCAAGATTTGTCATGCTCACATAACATCACCATTACGCGGGACCTCAATTCATAAGAAATTATCAAGCTGTTTCATAACTCACACGGCAAAAATCATAATATTACCTGAATTTGAAGAAGACGGGACAACACCTGATATCCCAACACCCCTCCTTGAGGAGCGATATACCAAAATGAACATATCTGCCTCACATGAAGCCCATAATCATATTTAAATCCATCCACAAACATCGAGTCTACCTTGCTCGCCCCAAACTAGGCTAATAGCTTTACCTGGGTCCATATTAACCCACTTACTCTTATAATACGCAAGAACAACCATCATATCCGGGACAAACACCCCAAAATCCACAACCAAATGAATTGAACGCCTTCCAGGCATAAACTCTCAAATAAGCAATATTGCACTTCTTTGTACTCAGTTCAAATCTTCAATCCATTAAGTGACTACATGTCACACTTGTACAATCTTCTCATGGTGACGCTCCCACGACCTTCCACGAGGTAACAAGTCTGCACATCCATAACGCTGACCACACTAATACTGCAAACCTATCAAGAACCCATAACTAGGATGCAAAGTCTCCTCCACCGAATGTCGACCTCAGGTGACATTGAAGACAACAACTGCTTACTCTGAAATTTCAAATCACTTTTCCTTGCCCATCCGAGCTCGTGACATCCTTGTTAACACCGAACCGCAATCTCGATTCTTACTCCCAGTTACATACTGCTTACCACACCTAACCTGCCAATATGAGATAGTGCAAGAATTCCATCATAACTTCTGAACCACTAATAAGGTGAACACTGCATCGTATAGAAACCTTTTACTTACCTCAATTCAAGAGAACAACCACAACACACGAGTAAATTCCCAAAATCACAATACATGTAAATCCTTAAGTAGTGGTCTGAACCACCATAACCCTTCCGGGATCCTCCTACACTTGACAGGCCATAACACTCGAATGCTCCCAATTGAAATCCATTACGACGGCCGAAAAGCCCCACACACATCTACACAAACCACATGCATACTTTAATTACACTGATGAAACTGATCACTTGTACATGTACCATTTCTACCACCTTCCCTATTCCCAGAAATTATACTGCGAAAGCTCGTCTCTTAAACATATTGTTGCATGAAACCCTTATATGCCGCATGCTTAACTTTTGAATTCACTGGGACCACTATTGAGAGTCACCCACTCTGACTGGCCCCGAATACAATCAACTCCAAGGCTCTTCTAGCACACGAACACCCTTTTTAATGAAGCACGTGACTAAGTCACTACCCTACAGCTCGCCTATGAATTAAGCAAAATTCAAAATCTTCCAAAGCCTAACCCCGGTCCGATAGGACCAAATTTTTCACACATTCATCAAATCCCATGCACAATTACCATTCTACTCATTTCCCTTAGCTGTACTAACTTGCCAATATGCCGACAATTCGCAACCCTCTGAGAACACAATCCTATAGCCCAACTACGGGTGGTGGGACTCCCTCACTTAGCCCGAAGCTACTCCTGGCACCACTTTATACCCTGCTGAGATCCTTTCTCCTTTGTTAACATTAATCTTGCTCAACCGATCTGTCCAATTCTTCCAAATTCTCTTGCTAGCACTCCCTAATTACTCAAATTCTCTAGCATCATTCAGACATCCTGCCTCCTACCGAATAACCACTAGAATCCCTCACCGAGACTTGCCAACCACACGACCGCTAACCTACTCACAAGAGGTAACCCACCCGTGGAAGTCACCAACTGACACCTTCCAACGACGTTGAAATGCACACTCTCTGCAACATCACTACCCCATCCTAAGCCTGTTCTCATTCACTAACCTTACCAGTCCGTCCGCTCCCCGTGGACATCCACTAAATGCGCTACAATACCTTCTAATTCACCATTATGCTGCCGCTCCCCCACTTTGGTCAAACTCCCCCTCTATGAGACTGCTCGACTTCCGCCTCTTACACCTGGCCTCCCTCTTACACCTGGCCTCCTAGAAATGGAACCACCGCCTAGCACTTTTCACATATATGCCTTCATCGTATGCTGCCTAATTGCTGCCTCCATTTAATATCATTCTCTGAAGTTCTTAATCCAGCAGTTTGCCACGACTTCAAACTCTCTGAAGATCATCTATCTCGAGTTTCCTTTATTATAAATACTTATCTAATACTGAACCACCGCATCGCATGGTCTCTGACAGCCGCTCCTTCAATACTCCTTCACAATACTCTGACCCCATGTAACCGAAGAAACCATGGCACTGACTGACTTAACACATTCCATTCGATAAAGGACGACGATAACACATCATAGGTGAATAATCCACTTTACTTGAAAATACCAAGTCTTACTACTTTATCAACCCCAACCGGACCATTCATAATCCAAATACCTTTCCCCTGCCGGAACTAAAATACCGAAATCTCGAAATCACACTCTAAGAAGACCTCCCTTCAAACAATTCATCACCCCCAACATATGGGCAAGCATTCTATCATCATATCGACATCGCACGATAACCAATCGTAAACATCATCACGACCTGAGCATAGCCTCAAAGTTCTCAAAAACACAGCTACTGAGTTGAAACAACATATTATCCTTCTGCAGGGCCATAACAACAACCCCCAACCAATTACACATGGAAAACATCTCGCATCATATCCGTAGCACCATTTCAATTCCTCAAATTACCGATTCATAGTAAGCGCTTCGCGACGCGTAAGATTGAGTAGGAATAAACTAAGTCATAAGCCTTAAAGGAATCAAATCGCACGACGAGGAATCAAGAAGGGAAGTACTCCTAACAGCCCTGTAGCCTATCGAAGATAAGTACAGACGTCACCGTACCGATCCACAAAACTCTACTAGACTTACTCATGACTCGTGAGACCTAAGGGAACCTAGATCTCTGATACCATGTTGTCACGACCCAAAATCCATAAGGTCGTGATGGCGCCGGACATCATTGTCAGGCAAGCCAATCATTAAATAGTAAAGTTAAATTTTCATGTTTTAGCATTTATGAAAATCATTACCTTTCACTTTATTGCATAATAACTAAATAAAATATGTTAAGTAAATACAATGGTTTAAATATTCCAATTTAACAAATATATCCCAACACATCCCAGAACCCGGTGTCACAATTACACGAGCAAATTCTAAGAAATTCACAAATACTACAAGCTTGTCTGAAATACAAATTGGACAAGGAATTTAAACTGGAAATAAATATAATATGAGGGAGACTTTGTCAGCTGTGGATCGCCTCCGGATGATGCAGCTCGCCTAAGTCTCCAACTAGCCGCGTCGCTGTGAAAGTACCTGTGCGATAAAAATGAACAGCAAGTGTAGCATGAGTACGAAAACAACGTGTACTCATTAAGTCGCCCGCCTAAACTCAGAGAGGTAGTGATGAGAGGTTGAAGTAAACACTCACTAAGGTCCAACAAATTAATTTAACATAATATGATGAACACGGTAGGCATGTAAAGGTAGTAAAGCAGCAAATATATAAGGCACTGAAGTCCAAGTAAATACTGGAAGTAAATAAATAGTTACTACTTCCTCATTTTCCCCCAAATATCTTAAATAAACAATTACTTCTTTATTTTCCCCCAAATATCTTATCACTTCAAAATCCATGAAAAATATTTAACAATTTAGCATGCGCATATGGGATAAGGACAACCGGCCTGAGCCATCATAATAATCATCTATGTGCACTACTGAGGGTTGAACGGCTCGTACCATAAGTGCACTTTTCAATAAGATAATAATTTCTATGCACTGCCGAGGGTCAAACGTCCCGAACTATAAGTGAATCTTTCAATAAAATAATCATATCTATGCACTGCCGAGGGTCGAACGGCCCGAACCATAAGTGCATCTTTCAATCCGACGTGGCGTACGGCCCGCTCCTATGGGAGTGGGGGAAATAACACTCCGCTCGCGGAATGTAAATTGAGAAGAGGTCACATGCAGTCATGCACAATCAATAGTCCACCCCAACTACGTCGGAAAAACATATATTCAAGTAAATAAAAAGTTTCTCCTTTACAAATCAGTAAAAAATTAGTATTTAAATCTTTTCTTGAAATTCTTTTGCCAAGTTTAATAATATTCAATAAAACTCACCTTATCAGGTATACAATTATCCACGGAGGAGTCAATTCTCTTTCTAAGTGATTAAGAAGGTACGCTATAGCCTTCATAGGAAATAATTTACAAATTCAATAGCATTATCTGTCTAATATTATTGGCAGGATCACATGAACAACACGTAAGGCATGTTGGTGGGTCCTAGACTACCCGTACATGGCATAATAGTATCTATGCACGGACTCCCGTCGCCTCGTGCGTACGTAGCCACCGCTGATAGTAGCACATACTTAATTAGTTCACCTAGGGGGACAATTCCCCCTCACAAAGTTAGAAAGGAGACTTACCTCGTGTCGAATCTACTTCCCGGACCAAGAACGTGCCCGAAGATCCAAACTCGTCTCCCAAGGACTCGAAACTCCAATAATTAGGTCGTTTTCCCCTCTTGCATGCTCAAAATTACCCCAATGTGAACGCAGCCCAGTGGTTTCCTCTATGTGAACGCAGCCTGGGCAGTGCGTTCGCGATGCCTTAGGTGACCAGGCCCACATGGGCCTTCTATGCGAACTTGAAGGGGGCCCTACGAACGCACAGGGTAAGGGGGAGCTGGGCTGGCTCAATGGCCGGGCACTATGCGAACGCGGGGGAGGTGTGCGAAGGCACTCGGTCATAAGCCCAACCCATCGCGATCGCGCTGCCTTTAGTGCGAATGCACAGGTAATTCACCACCCCTGGCCAGTTCTTTCTTCGCAAACGCGGTCACCCCTCCGCGAACGCGGAGAAGGAAACCGGACCTGTAATTTTCTGGTGTTTTGAAATTAGCTCTGAGGGGTCCGAAACTCACCCGAGCCCCTCGGGACCCCGTCCAAATGCACTGGAAAGTCTGTATTCATGATACGGACTCGCTCAAATTTTTGGAACGTGAAAAACAACAACAAAACTAAGAATCTGACCCCAAAACCATATTGAATCAAACTTTGAACTTAAAGTTCTAGAATTCGCTTTCAATGCGCCGGACCGACCTATACTACTCGGAATGACACCAAATTTTGCAAGCAAGTCATAAATGGCATTACGGACCTGTTCCAACCTTTGGAATTGCATTCCGACCCCGATATCATAATTTTCACTTCCGTTCGGATTTCTCAAAAACCTTCAAATTTCTATCTTTAGCCAAATGATTTCAAAATAACCTACAGACATCCGAATTCACTCTCGATCGCGCTTCCAACTCCAGAATCACCATATGAAGCTATTCCCAGGCTCGGAATCCCAAATGGACATCAATATCACTTAAATGCGCTTCAAGCCAAACTTAGGAAATTTCTCTAAAATTACTGACTTCCACAATATACACTGAAACGCTCCCGGGTTTTCCAAAGCTTGATCCAGACATACGCCCAAGTCCAAAATCATCCTACGAACCTGCAGGAACCTTCAAATCCTGATTCAGAGGTCGTTTACTAAAAATTCCAACCCTAGTCAATATCTCCAACTTAAGGCTTCTAAAATGAGGATTTTCTTTCTAATTTGACTCCGAACTTCTTGAATTTCAATTGCGACCATACGCACAAGTCATAATACCTGGAATGAAGCTGCTCATGAATTCAAATTATTGAACGACGTGTTAGATCTCAAAATGACTGGTCGGGTCGTTACAAGAGTCTCTTTCAGAGTACTTATATCTTCCTTTCTGTCCAAATTTGTATTTCAGACAGTTATTCTATTTTATTTTACTTCCTAGTAAATGCTCATGCACTTGTGACACCAAGTTCTGGGATGATTATGGGATATTCAATATTGAAATTGTAAACATTTTTACTTATTCGGTAAAGATTATCTCTTACTAGTTACATTGAAGGAAATTTACAATTTCAAAAAAAAAATAAAAAATGAGAATTTAAGTAACTATTTAGTGGTTGCTAGCCTAACAGTGGTGTCCGGCGCCATCACGACCTTTAATGGATTTCGGGTCGTGACATAAATCATATGAATCCTATAAGCGTGCTAGCTACCCTTTCATGGAAGCATTAAACATACACATTTTTCCCGTTTTACTAATACCCCCAATTGTTTATTACAAAGTTATTACAAGCCCAGTAATGAATGTAATTTACAAGGGATTATAAAATAACAATGGATCTATAACATGCCCAAAAGAAATACGCAACATTGCTTGGGCCTTCAGCAGAACTCATTCTTCACCAAATCAGCACACCCTAATTAACAGGGGACTATATTCATTAGCACAACCCAGAATTTACAAAGAAAACCCAATCCAAAACAAGACAGTCCAAGTTGACCACATGACCAAACACTGAGTTGCCAAAAATTACTTTAAACAAAACAACTTGCACGTTCAGATAATAGAATGAGGAAAGAATTAGGTGTCTAACATAACTCAGGTATAAGAAGTAAAGAGGATGGCCAAAAGACCACAAGCCCTAGTTTTTCAGAGTTCACAAAGGCCTCAAATGGACCCCTAGCAGTGCTCACACTAGGGAGGGAAATAGTAAGAGCCTTGGTGGACTTGGCTTTCAGCCGGCCGAAAATGACAAACTTAGAATGGTATAGATAGCAAATGAGATTGAGAGAACATGACTCATTGATATAATTTGAAGAGATACACTTGCATTTCAGAAGCAGACGTAGCAAAATTTCTCAAAACACAAAACATGCTAGTTAAGAAATTCAACAAAGCTTAGAGGACAGGTTCATCACTTAGCAATATAACACATTGGCAGACATGTATTGAAAGAGTCAAGGGAGAACTAGGTTTGAAAGATTACAAGATCAACCAGGTTATCATTATAAGGTGCAAAGTCTAAAAGGTTTAAAGCTTAAAGGTCAGAGTTATGTTAAGGATTTATCACAATATCACAAGACATCCAAGTTAAACTTACATCATGACACAACATGTAACGACCCGGTTGGTTGTTCCGAGAGTTTCAGCCCTGTTTCCCCCATTTCTGCTTCATTATATGTGGTTCAGCCTTATTATGTTGTGTCGGGTCGATTGGCTGGGGTTCGGAGTGATTTTGGAGAGAAATGAGAAACTTAGTCTCTTGAGTTGGTTATTTAGTTGGAAAAGTTAACCGGAAGTTGAATTATGGGTAAACAATCTCAAAATTGGGTTTTTGTGGTTCGGATAGCTTCATTAGGTGATTTTGGACTTAGGAGTGGGTTCGGAATGTTATTCAGAGGTCCGTGGTAGAATTAGGCTTGAATTGGCGAAATTGGATTTTTGGCGATTTCCGGTCGGTAGTGGAAAATTAAAGGTCGGGGTTGGAATGGAATTCTGGAAGTTGTAATAAGTTCGTAGTGTGATTTTTGGTGTGTGTGAAAACTTTCAGGTAATTTGGACGTGGTTTGGTTGGTTTCGACATCGTTGGCAAATTTTGGGAAGTTTAGAAGTTCTTAGGCTTAGGTAATTTGGTGTTTTGATGTTGTTTTGAGTGTTCTGAAGGTTCGACTAAGTTTGTATGTTGGTATGTGACTTGTTGGTATTATTGGTTGAGGTTCCGAGGGCCTCGGGTGTGTTGTGGGTGGTTAACGGATAAGGTTTTGGAGTAAAGAGTTGCAGATTTACTAGTGTTTTTGGACTTCTGGCATTTTTCTGCACCTGCGGATGGGGAGCCACAGGTGCGAGGGTCGCAGGCGCGGAAGGGGGGCTCGCAGATGCGGATTTGGGAAGCCCGGGGTTGGAACGCAGGTACGATAGTTTCATCGCACCTGCGAGCCCGCAGGTGCGAGCCTAGGGCGCAGGTGCGGAAGCTGGTGAGTTAACTGGTGTTCGTAGGTACGGCGCCTTGACTGCAGGTGCGGTCCTGAAGGTGCGTGAAATGGACCACAGGTGCGGAAATGCCTGGGCAGAAGGTATAAATTAAACCCTTCGTGAATTCTTGCACATTTCCACCATTTTTGAAGACGGGATTGGAGCTTTTGAGGAATTTTGAAGAGTGATTCAAGGGGAATCACATTGAGGTAATGTTTTTGAACCTAAAACTCGAGTCTATGGTGATTTTCAGCTGATTAAGCATGAAATTTGTGGAAATTAGGGGTGGAAATTGGGGAATTAGGGCTTGGAACTTGAGAGTTAAATTTGGGTTATTGAGGGGTCAAACGAAGCTAGATTTTTTTAAATTTGGTATTTATGGACTCGTGAGAGGATAAGGATTCTAGTTTTGTGATTTTTATCGGATTCCGAGACTTGGGCTCAGGGGTCGGGTTTGGCCAATTTCGGGAATTTTGATGTAATTTGATAATTTTCGCGTGAGCTTTGTTCCTTTAGCATGTATTAATGTTATGATACTGATTTTGGATAGATTCGGGGAGATTTGAAGCCGAATCAAGCGGCAAGGGCATTACGGAGTAGATTTTCGTCCGGTTCGAGGTAAGTAATGATTGTAAATCTAGACCTGAGGGTATGAAACCCCAGAATTTCGTACTATTTTGATAAATGAGGTGACACACATTCTAGGTGACGGGCGTGTGGGCATGCACAAGTAGGGGTTGTGACTTGGTCCGTCCCCTGGCAATTGTAGAGTTGCATATTTTGATAAACTCTAGGGGCACGTGGTGTGCAGTGAGGGTATTCAGGTGCCTGTGAGATTGATTCAGTTCGTCGCCAAGAGCGAGATGAGAGGGAGGCCAAGAGGCCTCGGGGATATGGTAGCTTTGGTAATGTTCCCTCCAGAGTTCAGTTTCTGCATAGTGGAGGCCGCCCACTTTGGCCTGCTCAGCCAGCTTGCCCAGCTTATAGTGGTGCATAATCCAGGCATGGTTCCCGCATTTCTTATCCGGGCCGCTCATCATTCAGTGCCCTTCCAGCCCAGAGCTCATCTCGTGCACCATCAGTTCAGGGTTCCTCCATGCCAGGTTCTTCTATCAGTTATCCCGGTGCTAAGGTTTCCCTTCGGTCCCCGTCCCTTGCACCAGGGATTTGTTACAAATTTGGAGAGTTTAGGCATATGAAGAGGCAGTGTCCTCCTCTTCTTGGGGGTCCATATCAGCAGAGGTATCAGCCCCCGACTTCAGATCCAGTTACCTCACCACCCGTCCAGGCATTTAGAGGCCGCCCTAGAGGAGGAGGTCGATCAGGTAGAGGCCAGGCCCATTTTTATGCACTTCCAGCTATGTTATGGCCTCAGATGCCGTGATTACAGGTATTGTTTCAGTTTTTCACCGAGATGCCTCAGTCTTATTTGATCCTGGTTCCATAAATTCCTATGTTTCGTCATATTTTGCTCATTTTTTAGATATGCCACGTGAGTCCTTAGTTACATTTGTTCATGTGTCAACTCTGGTGGGTGGTATTGTTGTTGTAGACCATGTGTATCGGTCATGTATGGTGTCTATTGGGGGTCTGGAGACCCGAGTGGATCTGTTAATGCTCAGCATGGTTGACTTTGATGTGATAATGGGCATGCATTGGATTTCTCCATGTCATGTTGTTCTAGATTGTCATGCTAAGACCGTGACCTTAGCGATGTCGGGATTTCCGAGGGTTGAGTGCAGAGGTTCCATTGATTATGTGCCTAGTAGGGTGATTTCATACCTGAAGGCCCAGCATATGGTGGAGAAAGGGTGTCTATCTTATTTGGCTTTTGTGAGGGATGTTATTGTTGGGACTCCCACTATTGATTATGTTCCTGTGGTCCGTGATTTTCCGGATGTGTTCCCTGCAGACCTGTTGGGCATGCCGCCTGACAGGGATATTAATTTAGGTATTGATTTGGTGCCAGGCACTCAGTCTATTTCTATTCCACCGTATCGTATGGCACCGGCGGAGTTGAAGGAATTGAAAGAGAAGCTTCAGGAACTCCTAGATAAGGGGTTTATTCGGCCTAGTGTGTCACCTTGGGGTGCACCAGTGTTATTTGCGAAGAAAAAGGATGGTTCCATGAGAATGTTTATTGACTACAGGCAGTTGAACAAGGTTACAGTCAAGAATAAGTATCCTTTGCCTCGTATCGATGATTTGTTTGACCAGCTTCAAGGAGCCAGAGTGTTCTCGAAGATTGACTTGAGATCCGGGTATCCTCAGCTGAAGATTCGGGACGCAGATATTCCTAAGACGGCTTTTTGGACCTGTTATGGCCATTATGAGTTCTTGGTGATGTCTTTTGGGCTGACCAATGCCCCAGCACTGTTCATGCATTTGATTAACAGTGTATTTCAGCCATATTTGGATTCCTTTGTTATTGTGTTCATTGATGACATCCCGCTGTACTCTCGTAGCCAGGAGGAGCATGCTCAGCATTTGAGAGTTGTATTGCAAAGATTGAGGGAGGAGAAGCTTTATGTGAAATTCTCCAAGTGTGAGTTTTGTCTTGGCTCAGTAGAGGCGGTGCAGAGTTGGCCCAGACCGTCCTCTTCTACAGATATTAGGAGTTTCCTTAGTTTGGCGGGCTATTACCGTCGCTTTGTGGAGGGGTTTTATTCTATTTCTTCGCCCTTGACCAAATTGACCGAAAAGGGTGCTCTGTTCAGGTGGTCGGACGAGTGTGAGGAGAGATTTCAGAAGCTCAAGGCTACTTTGACAACAGCTCTAGTGTTAGTTTTTCCATCAGCTTCAGGTTCTTATACCATGTATTGTGATGCCTCGAGGATAGGCATTGGTTGTGTCCTGATGCAGGAGGGTAGGGTGATTGCATTCGCCTCGCTCCAGTTGAAGACCCATGAGAATAATTATTCGGTGCATGATCTTGAATTAGCAGCCATTGTTCACGCCTTGAAGGTTTGGCGTCATTATTTTTATGGGGTTGATTGTGACTTTTTTACTGATCATCAAAGTCTTGCAGCATCTGTTTAAGCAGAAGGATCTGAATTTGCGACAGCGGAGATGGTTGAAGCTTCTCAAGGACTATGATATCACTATTCTATACCATCCAGGGAAGGCTAATGTAGTGGTCGATGCCTTGAGTCGCTTAGCAGAGAGTTTGGGAAGTGTAGCATATCTTTCATCAGCAGAAAGACCTTTAGCACTTGATGTTTAGGCCTTAGCGGGCCAGCTTGTGAGATTGGATATATCGGAGCCCAGTCGGGTATTGGCTTGCGTATTCTCCAGGTCTTCTCTTTATGATCGTATCAGAGAGTGCCAGTATGATGACCCACACTTCTCGTTCTTCAGGATAGGGTACGGCGAGGTGATGCCAGGGATGTAGCTTTGGTGATTATGGGGTGGTGAGGATGCAGGGTCGGATATGTGTGCCTAATGTAGATGGGCTTCGGGAGTTGATTCTTGAGAAGGCCCACAGATCGTGGTATTCCATCCATCCGGGTGTCACAAAGATGTATCAGGATCTGAGACAGCATTATTAGTGGAGGCGGATGAAGAAGGATGTTGTTTGATTTGTATCTCTTCGGTGTCTCAACTGTCCGCAGGTCAAGTATGAGCACCAGAGGCCAGTTGGACGGCTTCAGAGGTTGGATATTCCGGAGTGGAAGTGGGAGCGGATCACCATGGACCTTGTAGTTAGGCTCCCACAGACTTCGAGGAAGTTCGATGCTATTTGGGTTATTGTGGATTGGCTGACCAAGTCCGCGCACTTCATTCCTGTTGGTACTACTTACACTTCCGAGCAGTTAGCCGAGATCTATATCTGGGAGATTGTTCAACTGCATGGTGTTCCAGTTTCTATCATTTCTGATAGTGGTACTCAGTTCACATTGCAGTTTTGGAGGGCCGTGTAGCGGGAGTTGGGTACTCAGGTTGAGTTGAGCATAACTTTTCACCCTCAGACGGATAGACGGGCAGTCCGAGCGCACTATTCAGATATTAGAGGACATGTTGCGCGCTTGTGTCATTGATTTTGGGGGTTCATGGGACCAATTCCTGCCACTCGCGGAGTTTGCATATAATAATAGTTATCAGTCGAGTATTCAGATGGCTCCGTACGAGGCTTTATATGGGAGGAGGTGTAGATCTCCAGTCGGTTAGTTTGAGTTGGGTGAGGCTAGACTCTTGGGTACAGATTTGGTGCAGGATTCTTTAGATAAGGTGAAGTTAATTCAAGAGCGGCTTTTCACGATGCAGTCTAGGCAAAAGAGCTATGCGGACAGGAAGGTTCGTGATGTATCTTTCATGGTTGGGGGGAAGGTTCTGCTGAAGGTGTCTCCCATGAAGGGTGTTATGCGTTTTGGGAAGAGGGGAAAGTTGAGCCCACGGTTCATTGGAATTTTTGAGGTGCTTCATAGGGTAGGAGAGATGGCTTATAGACTTGCTTTGCCACCCAGCTTGTCGAGTTTGCATCCAGTATTTCATGTTTCCATGCTTCGAAAGTATGTTGGTGACCCGTCCCATGTTTTGGACTTCAGCACGGTTCAGTTAGAGGGTGATATGACTTATGATGTGGAGCTAGTGGTTGTTTTGGATCGGCAAGTCTGAAGGTTGAGATCAAAGGATATAGCTTCAGTTAAGGTACAGTGGAGAGGGCAGCCGGTCGAGGAGGCTACCTGGGAGACCGAATGGGAGATGCAGAGCATATATCCACCGCATTTTTGATTCATTATATGTGATTCAACCTTATTATGTTGTGTCAGGTCGGTTGGCTCGGGTTCAGAGTGATTTTGGAGAGGAATGAGACACTTAGTCTCTTGAGTTGGTTATTTAGTTGTAAAAGTCAACCGAAAATTGACTTAAGGGTAAACAATCTCGGAATTGGGTTTTTGTAGTTCGGATAGCTTTGTTAGGTGATTTTGGACTTAGGAGAGGGTTCGGAATGTTATTCGGAGGTCCATGGTAGAATTAGGCTTGAATTGATGAAATTGGATTTTTGACGATTTTCGGTCAGCGGTGGAAAATTAGATATCGGGGTCGAAATGGAATTCCGGTAGTTAGGATAGGTTCGTAGTGTCGTTTGTGATGTGTGTGAAAAAAATCAGGTAATTTGGACGTGGTTTGGTTGGTTTCGGCATCGTTGGCGAATTTTGGGGAGTTTAGAAGTTCTTAGGCTTGAATCCGAGGGTAATTTGGTGTTTTGATGTTGTTTTAAGTTTTCCGAAGGTTTGAATAAGTTTGTATGTGGTATGTGACTTGTTGGTATTATTAGTTGAGGTTCTGAGGGCCTCGGGTGTGTTTTAGGTGGTTAACGAGTATGGTTTTGGAGTTGAGAGTTGCAGATTTTTTGGTGTTTTTGGACTTTTGGGTTTTTTCCGCACCTGCAGATGGGGAGCTGCAGGTGCAAGGGTCGCAGACGCAGAAGGGAGGCTCGCAGAGGTAGATTTGGAATCCCAGGGTTGGAGCGCAGGTGCGACAGTTTCATCGCACCTGCGAGCCCGCAGGTGCGAGGCCTGGGGCGCAGGTGCAGAAGCTGGTGAGTTAAGTGGTGTTCGTAGGTGCGGTGCCTTGACCGCAGGTGCGGTCCCGCATGCGCGTGAAATTGGCTGTTGGTGCGGAAATGCCTTGGCAGAACGTATAAATTAAACCCTTCGCGAATTCTTGCACATTTCCATCATTTCTGAAGACGGGATTGGAGATTTTGAGGGATTTTGAAGAGGGATTCAAGGGGAATCACGTTGAGGTAATGTTTTTGAACCTAAAACTCGAGTCTATGGTGATTTTCAGTTTATTAAGCATGAAATTTGTGTAAATTAGGGGTGAAAATTGAGGAATTAGGGCTTGGAACTTGAGAGTTAAATTTGGGTGATTGAGGGGTCAAATGAAGTTAGATTTTGGTAAATTTTGTATGTATGGACTCGTGAGAGGATAAGGATTCTAGTTTTGTGATTTTTATCGGATTCTGAGATGTGGGCCTGGGGGTCGAGTTTGGCCAATTTCGGAAATTTTGATGTAATTTGATAATTTTCGCGTGGGCTTTGTTCCATTAGCATGTATTAATGTTATGATACTTATTTTGGATAGATTCGGGGCGATTTGAGGCCGAGTCGAGCGGAAATGGCATCGCGGAGTATATTTTTGTCCGGTTTGAGGTAAGTAACGATTGTAAATCTACACGTGAGGGTATGAAACCCCGGAATTTCGTACTATATTGATAAATGAGGTGTCGCACGTGCTACGTGACGGCCGTTTGGGCGTGCACCAATAGGGATTGTGACTTGGTTCGTCCTTTGGCAACTGTAGAGTTGCATATTTTGATAAACTCTATATGATATCTATGTGTTTTAGAAATGATTCTGTTAACATTGGCCGAATGCCATGTTTGGGGCCTTGTGTCGTATTGTTTGGACCCTCAGGGGTATTTTACTACTATCCTCACACTGTTTTGATAGAAAGCATATCCTCACGCATGATTTATGCCTGTTTATTGTTTAATTTTGTTCATCACTCTAATTTTAAATATATGAAAGTTATTTTGGACTGAGTCCCCTAAGTTTTGTACTGAAATGCCCGAGTGGCTTGTAAGGTTGATGTCTGAGTGAGGCCGAGGGGCTATATATATGAGTGATACTTCGCCCGAGGGGCTTGTTTATGAAATTATGGTTTTCAATTTAATTTTATGTTGAGCCTCTATTGAAAATGTTGAACAAATGATTTAAACGACTTCCATTGAAACTGGAGTTTTTACGAGATACTCTGAATTTGATATTGATCTGATCTTGTTATTTTCACTGAGGTTTTCATGTTGTGAAATTTATATGATTTTAAATGTTCATCACTGCACTCAGTCTTTAGTTATAATTTTTACTTACTGGGTTGGCGTACTCACGCTACTCCCTAAACTAAGGAAATATCTAATTAGTAAATGAACAAAGGAAAAAGGTCTTTTATGCTATAAATAATGAATCAGCTAGCCTAGTACTGCGATAGGCGCCATCACGGTTGGAGTGGTTTGGGGTTGTGACAAAACAACATCTGACATGGTGAGAAAACATAATTGAGATAGCCATTCTAAAAGTCTCAAATAATCACTAAGGGTACAATATTATGCAAACCAAAGACATGCCGAGGAACACATTGACAAGGAAACAAGTCATAGTTGATAGTGAATACCTTAACCTAGATTAGGACTAATTACATATGAAAGTCAGCCATTATAGGAATTCAAAATAGAGGGGAGGCAAGCTTATGTCAAATATCAAATGTAGAGATCAACACAGTATACTATTACGAACTTAAGAGGGTCTAAATCATTCAAGCGAAACATGTTCAAATAGCACACCTCAAACTGGCTGCTTTTGGGTAATACTAAATAGGTTTCAACACAAGTGTAAAAACTAAAAGATTTCACACAAAAGTAACTCAGAATACATTAACTAATTGAACTTAAGAGAGTCCAAATTATTCAAGTTAGGCATAAGCAAATACGTATTTCAGAACTGGAAATTTAGGTAAAACCAATGCTAAAGAGGTTCAGATCATGAAACAAGTTCAATACCAACAAAAATGCACTCAGGGATGGTCTAGGAAACATAATAGGTCACAAAATTTTAGAGGTGCAAATCATGAACATAGAAGAATGAAATTGCAAAAGCTAAGAAACATACCGGTTATTAGTTAACAAATAGATAAACATGGAAGTACAAATTCCACAATATTCTGAACACCAATAAAGAACAATAGAGCCCAAGATTTTAGTGCGTCAGAGTTCCCAAGGGCTTCGAGTGAACCCCGGGAAGTGCTCGCACCAAAAAAGTTAAAAAAGTCGAATTCTGGTGGCCTTGGCTTTCAGCCGCCCAAGAGCCAAAGTAGATGCCCGAGTGGCTTGTAAGGTTGATGACTGAGTGAGGCCGAGGGGCTATATATATGAGTGATACTTCGCCCGAGGGGCTTGTTTATGAAATTATGGTTTTCAATTTACTTTTATGTTGAGCCTCTATTGAAAATGTTGAACAAATGATTTAAACGACTTCCATTGAAACTAGAGTTTTTACGAGATACTCTGAATTTGATATTGATTTGATCTTGTTATTTTCACTGAGGTTTTTATGTTGAAATTTATATGATTTTAAATGCTCATCATTGCACTCAGTCTTTAGTTATAATTGTTACTTACTGGGTTGGCGTACTCACGTTACTCCCTAAACTAAGGAAATATCTAATTAGTAAATGAACAAAGGAAAAAGGTCTTTTATGCTATAAATAATGAATCGGCTAGCCTAGTACTGCGATAGGCGCCATCACGGCTGGGGTGGTTTGGGGTTGTGACAAAACAACATCTGACATGGTGAGAAAACATAAATTGAGATAGCCATTCTAAAAGTCTCAAATAATCACTAAGGATACAAGATTATTCAAACCAAAGACATGTTAAGGAACACATTGACAAGGAAACAAGTCATAGTTAATAGTGAAGACCTTAACCTGGATTACGACATTACATATGCAAGTCAGCCAATATAGGAATTCAAAACAGGGGGAGGCAAGATTATGTCAAATAGAAAATGTATACATCAACACGGTAGACTATTATGAACATAAGAGGGTCTAAATCATTGAAGCGAATCATGTTCAAATAGTACACCTCAAACTGGCTGATTTTGGGTAATACTAAATAGGTTTCAACACAAGTGTAAAAACTAAAAGATTGCACACAGAAGTAAATCAGAATACATTAGCTAATCGAACTTAAGAGAGTACAAATTATTCAAGTTAGGCATAAGCAAATACATATTTCAGAACTAGAAATTTAGGTAAAATCAATGCTAAAGAGGTTCAGATCATGAAACAAGTTCATTGCCAACAAAATTGCGCTCAGGGATGGTCTAGGAAACATAATAGGTCACAAAATTTCAAAGGTGCAAATCATGAACATAGAAAAATGAAATTGCAAAAACTAAGAAACATACCAGTTATTAGTTGACAAATAGATAAACAAGAAAGAAAAAATTCCACAATATTCTGAACACCAACAAAGAACAATAGAGCCTAAGATCTTAGTGCGACAGAATTCCCAAGGGCTTTGAGTGAACCCCGGGCAGTGCTTGCACAAAAAGTTGAAAAAGTCAAATTCTGGTGGCCTTGGCTTTCAGCCGGCCAAAAGCCAAAGTAGAGAATAATAAGAGAATAGAGTAACAACTTTGAGTATTTAGTAAAACCAGTGGTAAGAATTTCTCGATTAAAGTCTGCCCAAAAAGGGGAATAGGGGAGGGGTTTATATAGTGTTGAAATTGAGACGGACGAACAAGGAAAATAATCAATCAAACCTAAATCAGGAAAGAAAATATCGCATGCAATCTGTAATAGAATCAGTAAAAGAAAAATTGAAATCCAAACCCTAGTTGGAATCGAACTTAGGGAAAATCATTCGCAAGCCCAAATCATGGCGGAATCAGCTGAGATATACCATATATAAGAGAGATTTTCTCTTCTCCAGTGCATAGGACCATAATAGCATCCAGAACCATAGAATCAAAGTCGGATCTGGCTTGCCATAAGTGAAATGGTAACGAAAGTTACCATAAAATGAGTAATAGTAGTAAGAAAAGACAAGTAAACTCCCGTATAGACGCATATAAGGAAAGAATAAGAAGGGATCTCCATGGTCGCTAGAGTTTAGTATGAGAGTGGAGATGAGAGAGTACAGGGGCGGAGTAAATGGGGAATGGGTCTTTAGGGTTAGGGTTTGGGGATATAAGAAGACATGGGATTTATTATGGGTCGTTGATCATTGAAGATTAATGACCAGGATTGAATAAGAAATTGGGTGGGTTAAACTCAACGAGTCGCGACCGAATTTTTAAAGGGGTCGTTTGGTTGGGATATTGAAGAGCGAAGTGGAGTGGGCCAAAGGTTTTGGGCCTTATTTTGGTCCGGAACTAGCCTTGTATTGGGCTATAAATTAAATATGCGAAGTTATTTTAAAAATAATTTATAAAAGAGATTAATAAATAATAAAAACATAACTTATGAATTAAAATGATTTATAATGCTAGCTTGACATTAAAAAAAATCTATTTAGCCCAAATAATACAATAAAATGTAATTATGCATGGAATATAGGCTATTATTGCAAAATTATGTAAATAGCTTAAAAATACAAACATAATTATATTAAATGAAGTAAAATATTAAAAAACATATATGTGGATGCAAATAATAAATTTGGACGATTACGTCATCATAAATAATTTAAAGGGATAATATTTAAGTAATTTAAATGCAAGAAAATTAATTTTAAAGCTCTAAAAAATTGTGAAAAATTATTTTAAAAAATGCATGTAAATTAAATAATGATGCAAAGATGAAATTTTGAAAGTATATACTATTTAAAAAATATGAGAGCAAAATTGGGTATCAACACATAGAGAACATCTTTCAAAACTGAAACTCTATCACTACTAAACGAAACTCTAATATCTCCTAATGCTAAAGCTGGTGTTGGCTCGCCATTGGCTTGAAAAACGCAAACTTCATTGTCACTTAGCCGTCGCGCTTCCTGAAGCCCCTGCAAAGTAGTGCAAATATGATTAGTGACTCCTGAATCTACACACCAAAACATGGTAGAGACAACCACTAAACAAGTTTCAACGACATTTAAATTTGAATTACCTTGCTTATTCAACTTTCCCAGATAGGCAGGGCATTGCTTTTTATGATGCCCATGTTTCTTGCAATGATAGCACTTTCCTTTGGACTTTTTCGCACCAGTCGCACCTCCAGGTGCCAAAACCTCTAGAGCCTTCTTCTTTTTCTTATCGCCTTTCGACTTAGAAATCGAAGCTTTCTCAACATTCAGTGCCACAACTGGATCTTGCTATTTGATAATAGATTCTGCCGTTTGCAACTCATTCAACAATTTCGTCAGTGACAAATCCATTTTGTTCATATCATAGTTCAAGCAAAATTGTTGAAAACTATCAGGCATAGTCTGCAGGAACATCTCAACTTGATATTCCTTGTCAATCACAGCTCCAAGGACCTCCACTTAATTCAAAAGACCCATCATCTTCAAAACATGGTCCCTGACCGATGATCCTTTATCCATCTTGGTGTTCAAACGGGCTTTCATGGTTTTCTGCTTAGCGGCACGATTTTGCTCACCGAACATCTCTTTGAGACTTTTGAGCATGTCATAAGCAGACCCCGTAGACTGATATTGATGTTGCAAAACATTCGCCATAGCGGTAAGAATGTAGCACCATGCCATCTCATCAGCCTTGACCCATTTGTCAAAGGCTTTAATCTGATCATCAGTAGCATCTTCCTCAGGTTTTTTTTGGGCACTCTGATAAGTAGGGATTTTGATCGCTTATATTCTTTCTTTTACTTCCATTTTATACCAAAATGGCTTAAAGGTACTCCCGAAAACTAATAAAATGCGCTATGCTTGCAAGAATGATAGAACATGAGCTAAAGAGATGAAAATCCACTCAAGAAGGAGTAATTTTGGATAAGAACAGAAACAAGGCTAAAAGGGCATTGTGCGGACCGCACAATATTAAGTGCGGCCGCAGATCATGAAAAAGAACTCTGACAAAAAATGACATGTAAAGTGCGGACCTCATAATTCTTGTGCGGCTGCAGAAAACACAGATCAGAGAGATGGGATTTTAAGTTCAAGAAGAAATGCGGACCGCACTATTTTTGTGCGGCCTCATAATCAAGAGCGCGGCCGCACTCATTTTTATGCGGTCCGCAGAATTCTCACACAGCCAAATCCCAAGACTAAGGAGTGTGGACCACACTATAACTGTGCAGCCATAGAAGCAAGAGTGAAGCCGCACTCATAAAAGTGTGGTCCGCAGAAGTTGAAGGAATGCGACGGCAATACAGAATTTTGCGGCCGCAGAAGTGGAACCTGTCAAGACAAGTCTCATTGTGCGGACCGCACAGATAATTGTGCGGACGCACAACCTCCACATGGGCAATTTTGTCAGATATTTTCAGCTTAGTATAAATAGAACGTTTTTTCATTTTTAGGTCAAGTTTTGTTTTGGAGAGAACCTGAGCCGTTTTCTTTATTGTTTTGAGTTATTCTGTACTAGGTTTACTTCTAAACATTATATTTTCCTTCCATAATTTATTATTATGCATTCTAGGTTAATTTCTTCTTTTATTTCTTCATTTTCTATGACTAGCTAAACCATTTTCTAGGGTTGTGACCCAACCCTAGTATGGGTACTTAATAGGTTATTAATTTATGGCTTGTTTAAGATTGAGTATATGTTATTTAGCCTCGTTCTTGCTTAAATTCTATAATTAATAGTTGCAAACATTGATTCATGCCTATTTGACCTAGTCTCTACTTGAGAAAAAGAGTAAGACTAGGAAAACTTGGCTAAGTAGGAATTGGGGTGAACTCAAGAAATTGATAGCCCCAATTAAAGGGTTGAACCTAGAAATAGTAAGACTCGACTAGAGCATTTATCACTTGCTTTGTGAAATACCCATTTGGACTTGAGAAAGCCAAATCGGGCAAGGTCACTCAAACTACCGAGAGGTATAGAGTGAGTAATTGAGTGTGATTGCTATAATGTATCCCGATCATCCAAACATGCCCTAAATCTCTTAATCCGTTAGGTAATCAACTAGGCGGAAGTCTCAACCCTAGATCCTTTTATCATTAAAAAACAATCAAAACCAAAAATATTGTCTACTAGTTTTATGATTTCAAACAATAGCTCAAAGTAGAAGTAGAAACAAACAAACAAGAATGTGGAAGAGTAATTTAGGACATATCATGCAATTACACTAAATATATATATATAATCCCAATTCTAACTCCATGTGCATTTGATCCCGACCTACGTTGGGTTTTATTATTGCATCGACTGCCTCACTACCTTTATTTGTGATGTGAGTTTGGGCGAGATCAATTTTGGCGCCGTTGCCGGGGAGTTAAATGGATTTAGCTATGTATCTAGGTTTTTGTGTGGTTTGTCTTTCTTTCCTTCCGAGTCGCTAATTTTATTTTTGAATTGCTTATAGGTACGATAATAGCTCTAAACAATGAGCACATCGTGAATTTGTCATTGGGGGAGGAAGTGGACGATGATCAAGGAGATGAGATTCATCCCGAACCTCAAGTAAACAGGCGAGGTCGACCGCCTCATGATAATATTCCCATCCCTCCCCCACCTCGACTAAGAGCGGAAACGCATCGGGTGTTGCCGAACAAGGGCTATGCTAGTGCTATATTACCGCCTCGTATTAGGGCGGGCAACTTCTAAATCACCAACATGATTCTTACACTACTTGAGCAACGAGGTTTCTTCACCGGGGCTCCAAGACAAAATGCTACAAGCATGTCAAGTGGTTCGTCGATACTTGTTGGAGGAGCAAGAAAACAAATGCTTCCGAGGATGCACTACATTTGAGGCTATTTTCCTTTTCTCTATGGGGAAAGGCATTGGACTGGTTAGAGAGATTACCCAATCATTCCATCCATACTTGGGATGAGTTAGCCGAAAAGTTCATTTCCAAATTCTTCTCTTCGGGGCACATGGCTACACTACGGGATGAAATTCTAGCATTCAAGCAAGACCCCAATGAGCCATTGAATGATATTTGGGAAAGATATCATATCGTAATTAAAGAGTGCCTGAATAATGATATGACCGAGGCCATGATCCAACAAACCTTCTTCAGGGGGATCAACACAACAAATCAATGTGTGGTAAATTAACTCACCGGCGGGAACTTCATGAACACGCCTTATGCCGAATCTTGTGAAATTTTGGATGATATGGCAGATACTTCGTCGGCGTGGAAAAGTAGGGCCAATGTTCCTCAAGGTGACCCAAATTTCATTCACCTACACAAGGAGCTACATGATCATGGGCAAACTATTACCGAATTGACAACCATAATGAACCAATTGGCCAAGGCCCAGCTTCAACAAGTTCAAGGGCTGAAACAAGTGAATGTTATGGAAGGTGTGAATATGATGATGAACAAGATACGGCAAAGAGGTCAACAAGTACAAAACCGTCTGGAAAAATTGGAGTAAGATGATATTGGGTATGACCAAGGTGATTTGTATAATGAGAAACAAGAAGAAGGGAAATATGTCAACAATTATCAAGGTCAAATAAATAATGCTCAAGGACAAAATCAACAACAATGGAGATCACAAGTAAATCAAGGAAATTGGAACAACCAAAGCCACCAAGGCAATTATAGTGGTGGCAACAACAATCAAGGCAATTGGGGAAACAACCATAATCAAGGCAATTGGAATCACCAAGGTAACCAAGGCAATTGGGGAGGCAATAATCAAGGTAATTAGGGTGGAAAAAATCAAAGCAATTGGGGAGGCAACAATAACCAAGGGGATTGGAGCAATAATAATCAAGGGAATCGAGGGTCAGGCTTTTAAAGGCCCCGATATATCAACAACCAAGTAACCTATCTCCATATCCGTCACAAGGTTCTAGTTCTTCCAATAATGAAACGGGACAGATTGAAAATATATTCAAGAAAATGATGGAGAAAAATGCAAACTCTGATGCTCAATTAGCCTCCCACAACACTTCTATCCGCAATTTGGAGGTTCAACTTGGACAAATATCTCAAGCTTTAAACATTCATCCTAAGGGGGCACTACCTAGTGATACAGTGGTGAACCCGAACGGTGGGAACAATACGGGACATGCAATGGCCATAACTGCACGGAGTGGAAAAGGTGGGGAGTCAAGTGCCTCAAACCAAAGAAGAGTTGTGGATGATGATGTGTTGGTTCAAGAAGATGACATGCCAAGCAATGAGGTTCAAGCTAATGAAGAGCTGAGAATAGACATTGATGAAGTGTGGAGGAGACACAAGAAAGTGAACCCGTCTAGGGAACACGTGATTGACATACAGGAATCGGTAGTGCAAAAGGCCAAAGCACCATTTCCAAGGCCTCCTCCTTCATACCATCAAAACTCTCAAAGCAAAACAGTGAGAACCAATTCAAGAAATTTATTGATATCGTGAAGAGTTTGTCGATAAATGTGTCATTGGTTGAAGCCTTAGAACAAGTGGCGGGATATGCAAAGTTCATGAAGGATTTGGTAACAAAGAAGAGATCAATGAATTGTGAATGATCAAAATGACACATCAAGTGAGTGTTATTGTGCACTCAATGGCTCCAAAATTAGAAGATCCAGGCCCCTTCACAATCCCTTGCACTATTGGGAGTGCCGACTTTGCCAAAGCTTTATGTGATTTGGGGGCAATTATCAACTTGATGCCCTACTCTGTGTTCAAAACTTTGGGAATTGGTCAAACATGACCCACATCTATGAGGCTGCAAATAGTGGACGGACTATGAAGAGGCCATTGGGGATTATTAATGATGTGCTTGTTCGGGTTGACAAGTTCATCCTTCCAACAGACTTTGTGATCCTTGATTGTGAGGTTGACTATGAGGTGCCTATTATCTTGGGTAGACCTTTCCTTGCTATTGGGGAATTCTCTAATTGATGTGGAAGCCGGTGAGCTCACCTTTCGGATGGGTGATGAAAAATTAGTTTTCCATGTGTGCAAATTGATGAGGCAACCAAATAGCAATGAAGTTTGTTCGTTCGTGGATTTAGTGACCGAATTAATTGTTGATGAACCAGTGTTGTGATGAATATTAAGGATACCTTGGAATATGTGTTGCTCAATCATGATGATGATGAGAAGGAAGGCTTTGTGGAATAAGTCAATGCTTTACAAGGAATGGGGTCATATACTTATGGACTCCGAAAGATGTCCTTAGATCTTGAGAACCAGAAGACTCCTCCAACAAATCCCTTAATCGAGGAGCCTCCCACTTTGGAGTTAAAGCCTTTGCCTTCACATCTCAGGTATGAGTTTCTTGGCCCTTGTTCCACTTTACCTATTATTGTTTCGTCTTGCTTGACTAACGTGCAGGTAGATTCTACTTTGTTGGTGCTCCAAAAGAGGAAGAAATCTATATGTTAGAAATTGGCGGATATTTGGGGTATAAGCACCTCCTTTAGCATGCACAAGATTATAAGGAGGATGCCAAACCCTTCGTGGAATATCAAAGAAGATTGAATGAAGCAATGCAAGAGGTAGTGAAGAAGGAGATCATCAAAGGATATGAATGTTGGGTAAGGGAAAGTTGTCTTTTGTTCTTGCTTTGTTTAAATCCCTATAGTGAACACAAACTCTGATTTTCCCATCCTTCTTTGGCACTGGCACAACATTTTCTAACCATGTGGTATATCTGACGACCCTGATCACATTTTCATTTAGTTTCTTCGTGATTTCCTATTTAATCTTATCACTCATGTTTGTCTTAAACTTCCTTTATTTTTGCTGGATTGGTGGAAAATTAGGATATGTGGGAAGCTTATGAACCACTAAATCGGCACTCAAACCCGGCATGTCATCATACGACCAAGAAAATACATCTCTATACTCGAACAAAACTTGAATTATGGCATCTCTCGTCTTTTGTTCAGTATGAATGCTTATTTTTGTTTCTCTGGTTTCTTCAGGACTTCCCAGGTTAATTGCCTCAGTTTCATTTAAGTTAGGCTTAGGCTTATTCTCAAATTGATCCAATTCCCTTTTTATTTCCTTTAAAGCCTCATCTTCATCATACTCAACTTCTTGATTCATTATTTCGAGATTAGACAGCTTTTTAAGACCTAGGCATGAATTCCGCGTGCATGTCATGTTTTTAAAGCCAGCATTAACAGAACTGAAAATGATAAGAAATTAAACAAAAATTAGAGAAACGAAAAGACAGAATTTTACTATGAAACTGGAACTTCATTTCATTGAATTTGAAAGGATAGAAGGATTAACATCAAAGCAAAGCAATTAAACTAAAATATCTGGATTACAACCCTTAAAATAATCCAGATACAGAAAAAGCAGCAAAACAGACTACCACGACTCCTTCCTGATGGGAAGAGGAGTTGCTT
>ML306085.1:0-38571 GCA_005239505.1 Nicotiana paniculata
GAAAACTAAACACAAAATTGTATGGATACAAGCTCAAATAAATGCTGGAGTGATATCGGATCCTGCACTTTTGGCGCTCTTACCGGAGCTGGCGGGGATTTTGATTATGTTCAACAACAATTTAACCCTACTACTGGTGGTTTACAACGTCCCTAGAACAAGGATAAAGATAGCGAAAATATAGCAAAATGATCGCTATTTGTGGATTACCTTTTACTTTTCCTTCTCACCTCGCTTTTGTGAATTATATGCAAGAGTCGCATAACCCGCTTTTCAAAAAATTTCTAAAATCACTGTTAAAAATAATATTTTAAATTTTCAGAGTGACTGCCTTCAATATATATACGTTGTGTTGTCATTAGATTGTAAAATGTCTATCACTTCTGATATAGGTCGTAGTCCTAATGGCAATGACTATTTAATTGTTACATGTCATTGAATTGATCATAACTGGAATATGAAAAAGGTATGATTGGTTATAAAATTTATTGATTCAGAACACACTGGAGCATATATTGTTGCTATTATTCTAGACATTATTCAATTTTGTGGTCTTACTGATAAAGTTTTAACTATCACATTAGATAATGATTATGCTAATACCACTGCAGCAAAAAATTTAAAACTTCGAATTTGTCCACTTTATGACTCAATTTTCCATATTAGTTGCGCGTGCCATATTTTTAATTTGGTTGTAAAAGATGGTATTGATTTATTTGCTACTTCTTGTGCTAAAATACAATATGATTGTGCCTATAATTTTCGTGCTAATAAAACGAGTAGGATTCGTGAATTTAAAAAGCAGTGTATCTATGTTGATCTTACATATAGAAACATTTCAAAAGATAGTACTAGGTGAAATTCTACTTAAGAAATGTCAAAAGTTGCTTATGTCTATCGGTGCCTATACAAATGGTATTGAATGCACATAATGCTAATCGTGATGATCAAATTGTCGATTCTGATTGAGAAGAAATTCATGAGCTTAATAATTTTTTCTAAAAATTATTATGCTAAAAAATAATTTTCTTGTATATATAATCCTATTATTACACAAATATTATAGTTTATTTATAGAACTCAAGTTGTATTTGCTAAGTATGAAAAGATAGATGCATATGAAACGGTCGTTGAAGAAAAAATTTTAAAATTTAAAAAGTATCTTTCTCCTATTCCCGCCATTTATTTGGTTTCTACAATACTTAACACATATTAAAATTATGAGTGCAAAAGGACTTGTTCGTAAAAATTTTAAGAAATTAAAATTTCAGAACTGAAATGCCAATTGTCGAATAATGTCAAGCTAACATATATATTCATGTTAAACTAATGTTTGATACGTATAAAAGTATGGTAACTCGACAAAATACATCCTCCTATAACTTCTAAGGCTAGACTAGAATACGAAGTGGGGGAAGTACGAGAGGAGGTAATAGGTCTTGATTCAAGTGATATTGAAAATGAACTTGATGCTTATCTTAATCAAGGATTGAAATCTATTAAAGACGAAGAAAGCAAGGAGCAACTTTTAGCATGGTGAAGGGGGCGTGGCATGTCATTTCCAATGCTTTCAAGAATGACTCGAGATATACTAGGTATTCAAGCATCATCAGTAGCTTCAAAGAGTATTTTTTAGCGCCGCACGATTTCAAATCGGAGACCACATACATTCATTAGTGGAGGACAACCTAGAGTTCTTCTCTATTCAGAGATTGAATCAATGGAGAAAGAAGAAAATTTGGATTAAGAAAATTAACCATTAAGGAACAAGATAATACAATGAGATACTTTGTACCGGAAGCAATGACGGTATGGAGCTCAAGAACATTTAGCTACATTGCCAATTCCAAAGGAGTTTCCTGTTGATATTATATGAAAGTTAGGAAAAAACTATATAGGATAATATAGATAGTAGTATGATAATTTATCATTAGCTACTTACAGGTCTAATTCAAGCAGAACCTTCCTAGAAAGTGGTTGTGTATATTAGATTTTCTTCTTTAGGTGCTCTTCAAAAGATTTGTATTTGTCTCTGAAGTTTTAAATTTGTATTAAATAAATCAAAAGGCTTTACCCTTAATTTTTTTTAAAACTTGTCTTACTTAGTTACTTCTTACTTGGGATTATATTAAATAAATAACCTGCCTTTTCTTTTTATAAGTACTTAGAAAAATATTATTTACTAAAATATTTTGCTACAATTCTTTCTTTTTATAATTTACTGCAAAAGGGCCAAATATACCTTGTACTATGAGAAAATGTTTAAATAAACTCTTTGTTATACTTTGGGTCCAAATATATTCATATCGTAATACTATTGGTTCAAATATACACTTTTTTTGTTAAGTTTATCCAAGGTGGATATACAATCTTATTTGGTACTGATATTTGATAAGGTGGATGCCACATGACATACCACCTCAACGCCCCTAATGCATGGTAGCAGTATGGTGGCAATAGTGGAGGGGAAGAAAATTTTAGTGGTGAAAAAATAGAAGGGAGGGGTAAAATGGGGTAGGGGCGCTGAGGTGGCAAGCCATGTGACATCCACCTCATCAAATGTCAGTGCCATATAGGAATGGATGTCCACTTTGGACAAATTTAAGAAAAAAATGTATATTTAAACTAATAATATAAATACAGGGGGATATATGGGCTCAAAGTATAATGAGGGTACATTTAAACTTTTTCTGATAGTACACGGGTATATTTGACTCTTTTCTGTATAATTTCATATTTACCTTCTTTATAATTATTATGTTTGAAGCTTTTTAAAAAATTAGTCGTTGTCAATTTTAATTTTTTAAAATAATATTTAGTGCTTAAATATTAAATTAAGAAAAATTTAAAAAATTCAACTAAGGGCTTGCGTCCCGTAAGTGGGATGGGATGAGCCTACAGGGACGTCCCGATTATCTTGATCCGATTAAGGCCCGATCTCCCTAGTCTCAGTAACTTTTTGTCACATCCCACTAAAACCATCCTGTCCCGTCCCTAGTCTAGGTTGATGCTAAACTAGACTATAGGGCCTAATGGAGTCAGTTTATCTTTATCACCACGAGTTTCAAAATTGCAACTTTTAACGACAGTAAAATTAATAAAAATAGAAGAAAGACGTATAAAGAAAAAGTTCGTTTTTTTTCATAGGGGCTAGGGGAAAGTGGAAAATTGGAAGGGAATTACAAGGTGGAAAATAGAACTCTCACCAACACCGTAGAAAGTTCATATAGCCGACTAACAAGGTGTAAAGTAGTAGAATTGAGTTCAAGCTTAGTTGTTTGCAAAATAACTGTACCTAGTGACCACTGCGACACCATGACTACAACGGTAAAATCTGTACAATATCATCCATTAGATAGTAGACGAAGAGAATGTGCATTTGGTAACTCTACATTAGATACATTTTTTTAAAATAAGTACCTCGAGGTCCAAAGGGAAACCAAAAAGAAAACTCTGCCGAATTCAAATAATACTGAATTCCCCCAAAAATAGCAGAATGCTCTTCCTGCATCACTTCGGAGTTGACAAGTGCAGACAGTCAATCTTATGTCAGTTTTCGCTTTCCTTTCCGCTTTCCTTTCCGGTCAGCAGCAGCTCCTTGGCAATTGTCACTTTCTGGGGATTCTTCAACAACAGTTTGCTCCTGAAAGACCAGACCCCGATTCCTAGTCAATTTCCTTATTGGTGTAGTTGGCACAGGTCGTTCAGTTACTTCAGAGGTTGATGCTGGTTGAAAATTGGTTGGTATCTCAGCTTCAGTTCTGTGTGGCATTAATTCTTCTCCAGCATTAACTGAACCCAACATAAGCTGCATATGACATAGCGAATTCAGAGTGCCATATCAAATATCATGCGATTGAAAAGTTCAAGAATGAGTATCAAGACTGTACTATTCCTATCCTTATACACAAACAGCTGCTTCAGAAAGAAGAAAAATTGTTATTCATTCCACATTATATGACAGAAGAAAATTATATGACAATATTGATTATACTGAGCATTAATTTTTTACCCTTTCACTCATGCACCTACATTGTAATATTATGCAAATGCAACAATGTCATTCATAAACTTCTTGAAGACTACTTTTGCTAGATAACCAAGCCGCTTTAAACTTTGGCAATAGACCATAAAGCCATTACAAATTTGGTCCTCAGGGAGGTGTGCAGGATACACATTTTTTAGTAGAAGATAGTGACCCACCTGAGTGGTAATAACAAGTCAATATCATTGAGAAGGCATTAGAAACCAATACTAAGTCATCCATATAGTCTTTAAGAATTGAGAGATTATGTAGATACCTTCCAATCCTGGAAATCAAATCTAAAGACGAAGTGGCTGTAAGAAACCTCCCCAGAAAGGACTGCATTAGCAGCAGGGCCATTCCTTGGTGCTGCAGTAAAACTTGGTACTCTAGTCAGAGGAAATAAGCAGAGGTAAAATGAATTTGAGAAATAAATGGACATGCTAAACTTACAAACTAGATGGCAGCCTTTTTCATCAACGGTAATATCAGCTCGTCCATCTTTAATTAGAAACGATAGGGCAAATAAATTTTCAACTGTCTGTGCAAAGCACATTCTGTTCAGTATTAAGTTTTCAAGCCTGACACTCTTGTGCTTCCTTAGAATTTGAAACATTGTAGCCATATTCTTGTCAGTGTCTGTCTTCTCCTCATTAACAGTTTCTTCAAGCTGAAATATATCACAACAAATCAAATTAAAATTAGCAACAAAAGACTTTGGTTAGTTGTTAGTGGTTTAGAGAAGCTGAAAGAAAAATGACCAACTTGCATGGGAAAAAAGAGAGAGGAAACAGGACCGTAAATGCGGAAACAATCTAGCTAACAGATGTACCGTTCTAGTAAAATGCTAAACATATTATGGGCATTCACCAAATATACATAGACTTAACTTAAAGGTTTCAAATATTCAAAAAGAACCTTGTTGGAGACGAAATTACGTTGTATGTTCTAGCTTTAAGTATATACTATATACCATCTTTTGATAAAGGCACCTAAGGTGAGTGCAATTTACTGAAGCTACATCCACACAATATGGAAGCGCGCAGAGGGGCATGTAAGTTATACCTCCTCAGGGTGTTCACTTTCTGTTGGCCTCACACGCTTTCTGTGAACGACAGGCTTGCGTTGCTTCACTTCAGTATTCATAGGCCCTATCCTGTAAAAAGTTCAATATTCACATCTGTTTTGTTATACAAATTGGTAGGAAACAAGGGAGAGGAGAGAGGATTCGAAAACTACATTGTACAGCAACCAGAAGCACTCCTGAAAACATGAGAGACTACACAGCCAATGTACTTCCAGCAGATAGAGTCCCTATCCTCTCCTGTTATACTGCTAGATCCACCTTCTTGACCAAAGTCCCTTAGTAGGCAACTAACAAAATCTGAAGGGGTCACTCCTTCATTACCATGGGCCTTCACCGAAGTCACCAGTGTGTTTGTGATGTCCAACAGGGCTTCTGCATCCGCAACCTGTTCCCTAGGTTTTTGTACTGTATGTCAACCAGTTAAAGTACAACGAATTAAGTGAAGCCAGAACATTCGATCATCAATATTCTAAATGAAGCATCTAAATATGCCCAAAAAAATTAGCTTAATTGTTGTGATCCTCGGCAAACTAAATACATCCAAATGTTGGATATCAAGCTAGAACTGTTCAGACTCCGAGCTCTAAGGAAATAGTAAGGTCATTATTACCTCAGATATGTTGAGAAGCAGAGTAATTTAATTTGCTATCATACTCAGACAGGAAAAGATGCAAAATACATGAAATTGAAATTGGGGGATAGGAAGCAAAGTTGAGCTCTCTAACCACTTACAATAAATTTTAATTTGTTTTCATACAAATTATTAGATTTTTTTATGAGCTCAAAAATACCATGGATACAGTACAAGAATTTTAATTGATGAGACACCACCAGAGTTGAATCCCTAACATTTCAACACAAATAAGAATAAAAAACTGAAATGAGGATTAAAGAATCGTAATATCAATCCCAGGAGGATGCAAGGAATTTTTCCATAGATAATTCTTCATCCGAAATTATAGGCACCTTGGTAGACATAACCAAAACATTAGCTGAACTCCCCAAAAACAGAGTGGGCGATACATTAGGGAGGAGGGCACCCAATTGACAAATGACAATACCACATAAGCATGAATCTCTTCACAAGCAAAAAATTTAACTAGAGATAGTACCAGAACGCCAAAAAGTAAGACACTGAATCAGTACCACGCTGATGTAGTCTTTCGACTTCCTCAATTATTGACTTGAATTTATCTGAATCAACTTTTGATATATCATCTCTCTCATCTGCAAGCACGGCATTACACCAATTGCAATCCATTATAGAAAATCTGTAACCACAATTTGTAATAAACAATACGGAGTACTTTTAGCACAGAAGAGAAATCAATCAGCAACAGTAGCCTCCAAAGAATATAAACATTAAGCTCCTTTCATTGGTAAAAATAGCTTTAAAAAACAGAGGGGAAACCAACCCTTTGCTAAGTACATAACAGAACTTCAATGAAAAATAGGAACCATTAAACTGCACATATAAATTACTCTTTGTCCCAATTTTTCACAACAATAACTATTTGAACTTTTCTTTGACTATGATATTTTAATTTGTGTGAGTGTATATGTATAATATAAAAGTACATCCATTACAATTTACATGGCATATTCTTCACTTCTCAACGTCTCAAAATGTTGAGACAATTTGATTTTCCTACAAATAACAAATTTTTCAGTAATTTAAATTCATTAAATTATTCCAGTTCCAAACTGTGACATGATGTTTTACGTGGCTACATACTTGTAGTGATCAAAGGGCATATTTATTATTATTTATTATTTATATAAGGAAAAGGGAATTGTATGGGCCTTTGCTTCGAGAACAATCGTATTAGCGCCTTCGCAACCTGCCTTTCCATTCTTCGAGTGAAGTTCCTTCTTGAGCCTTGTCTTTTTGACTCCTACTGAAGCAAGCCTCTCAAGTGCTGGCCTTTCTCTTTTTTTGAGGGGAGCAGAGCAGTCAAAGACTGAACCAAACCAATGATTGTTCCGGAATGTTCCCTACTGAACTAACTTTCCAACTATTACATTAATACTCCATTTGTTTCAATTTATGTGGCACACTTTCCTTTTTGATCTATCCGAAAGCACATGATATTTATATATTTTGAAACAATTAAAATCTAAACTCCCAACTGTACCTTAATTAGATAACTTATGACCACACAAATGTCAGTAACTTATTCTAGACCACATATTTCAAAATTCTCTCTTTATTTTTTTAACTTATTGCCGATTTATTTGATGGTTTTTTAATTCCACTATCACTAATAAAAAGTATGTGCTAAATAACATGCGTAGATCTTACATAGTTCTTGTATATACACATTCATATATTCACAAAATCAAGGAAAATAAGGTCACACTTTATAAACATAAAACATAGAAAATAAAAAAATAAAAAATAAAAAATAAAAATAAAAATAAAAACTTTGAGAGAGAGGAAGAGAAATTACCAGAAATACGAGACTTAACGGAGAGATAATGAGATCGAAGAACTCTGCGGAGTCCAACAGTGTCTTCTTCTGTTGATACTCCTCCATTACTCTCTGCTCTTCTATTTTGACGAATACGACTACTAACTTTTTCGCGTTTTAGGATCGTAGTTTCTTCGGGAAGCTCTAAACGACGACGTCCAGTAGCTTCTACCTCTACAGAACCATCGTTATGGACATTGCTAGTGCTCTCCGATACTCCGACGCTACTTCGAGTATTCACAGGTTCACGTTTCACAATTCGAACCATAGCTTTTTCAATTAAGCATCCAAGAAGAGGAAAAAGTATTGGGAAGAAATTGACGATATGAATTTTTGAAGAACTAGAGATAAAATCGTTAAAAATTGAGCCCTCGAACTGAAACTTTCTGGAGCCAATGTAAGAACCCTAGAAAATTTTCAATTTTTGAATGTAAGTGTTGAAATATTAGAAACGCGCGCTCCGAGTAAGAGATCTTTTTTTTTCTTTTCTAGTTTTTCTTTCTCAATGAATTTATGTTGGGAGATTTCTGTTTAGCCCCTTAACTTTCTGAGGTTTGAAACAGTACCCTTTTACTTTATCAATTATATAGAGAATCCTCTTTGACCTCAAATTAACCAGGAAAAAATATAATTTAATTAAGTATTTAGATTCCAACATGCACCCCCTACGCTTGAGACCTCTCCTCTCTCGCTATTCACGGCTTGTTTGGATGGTTGTTATCTGTTGTATTGTATTGTATCGTATTATTATTTTAAATATAATATTTATTTTGGTTCTTATTTAAATTTTATTGTATCGTATCGTTAAATTCATCGTTACGTAACGACGGAATGTGTCACTTTATGTAACGACCGATTTGGTGTGGTTGCATCATTATCTTGTCTTTTTTTCTCATCTCATCCTTTATTATTATTAAATAATTTTATTTTATCATTTATCCTTCCTTTTTATATAATAAATTACCCCGTATCATAATTTTTTTTTATAATATTGCAAGTTTATTCTTCATATTATTAGTGTGTGATATCATGAAACAACAACAAAACGATACAATTTATCCAAGCATTATATTCATCAAACGATACAGTACAATACACTACAATACGATATATTATGAAGCGATGTGTAACAACCATCCAAACAAGTTGTTAGGGGACTAGTTTCAGTGTACACGCTTTACACGTGTATTTATATCAAGGGGTACACAATTTTTAAAAATCACGTAATATAAAAAAAAATTAAAAAGGGTACGTTCTTGAAAATTATAAATGTTAATCTCATTTAGCTAACTCAATGGAAAAAAGCTTGCTCCACAAAAGTCCTTAGATGCCTATTGTGATTTTAAACTTATTTTCTTTTACCTAATACTGAAAACAAATAAATCACAAAAATCTTTTCAAATAAAATAAATTAATAAGTTAAATCGTTTGGTATTTTAGAGATTTGAAAATAATTACTAATGTTGCATTAATATTTTACCAAAATAATTCAATATAAAATAATATAAGGAGCTATCATGTGTTGAAATGAATGTGAAAAGAAACAAAAATTAATACCAATTCATTCATTTTAGAATGCATTTTATCTCCTACTGTTTTATTATTATTATTGATTTAGGTTTATATTTTTACCAATTTGACTTTTAATACTATAGAATAACTATTTCGCTTTACTTTTTAGATCGTTAACAGCCAATGCTCTTCTTATAAGAACATTTTATGTAGCCTAGTAGTTTTTCAACTTGAAAAATAATTTTTTACTTATATTTGCTCTCAATTGATAATTTAATTGATAATTAGTTGATTAATTTGGACATAAATTATTTGCTCTCAACCTTAAAGGAAATAATTCTTTTGTTGACTTAAATTCGCCTTAGCTCATCTAAGCTTTAAATATTTAATTTAAAAATAATTTTATCCAAGCATTTATAACGTGGAAAGTGTCATTTACCCCTTAAAGTTTTAATTAATATTAGTTTACCTAAAGTTAAATTTAGTGAGATATTGTTTATGATATAATTTAAGCACCTAAATGTTTGAGTTTGTACATTATTCATGATTAACACATCTATCATTTTAGAACTTGCAAATTTTCGTTAAGTTTTATATTATAATGCAAACACATATTTTAAATAATATAATTTTATTTTAAACTTTAAATTTTTAGATTTCATCTTTTTTACCCTTTATAATTTAATTTCACATTAAATATTTTCTAGTATTTCTAACTTTAAAATTAAATTAAAAAAATTATTAAATCTTTTCTTTTTCGAATTAGGTAGAAATTCATAATATATAGAATTTTAAAGTTCATTAAACTTTTACCTTGTAAAAGTATTTCTTTAAAGAAATAACTATAGATTTCGGTCCTATTTCCTTGTTGGAATCCATAACTTAACGTGAAGGAACTTAAAAGTGAGGTGTTATTACTTGGCCTAATTTATAGAAAATTTTGAGGTAAAATCTTACTCAATCTTAAACTCTTAAATATTAGGAATTCTACGTAGATCAAATAAGGAAAAATTTTATTTGACTTCAAAATCCTAATATTAGAAAAATAATTAATTACAATCTTGTCCAATGTCAACACTATTTTTAAGGGACGAAAAAGACGAACGATATTTCGCTAAAGGTATTCGTGCTTTTTATATAGTTAAACCATCCAAAAAATATTAAAGGCATGGGAAGTTTGCAGCGGAAAGTGTGTGCTTTCCCCAAGTTTAATTGACAATATAGTACATCATTGAAGGATAATATGATCTATCAACGTTACAAAAAGATATGTTCATCCATAAATAATTGTTTGTATTATAATAATTTTGTTTTTGGAGACAAAGACGCATTAACTATAATTTTATAAAGAAGCGAGGATGNATTTTTAAAAATCAAATGTTAGGAGTAATTAAAAAGGTAAATAAATAATTCATAAGTTTTTGTTTGATAAGTAGCAAAGTTTACAAAAATTTGGAATTGCAAATAATTGATTCCTTCTTGAAAAGATATTTTCTCCTTTATTTGACCTAGATTTTAGAAATTAAAGACAATTTGATTCCTTCTTGAAAACTATTTTTCTCATTTCTTTATGGTAGGAATTTTAGGGTATCATTTTACCTTTTCTTTATTTGTATTATAATTTATGAATATTCATTTTTTTAACCATGTAAATCAAAGTGTACTTCATAACCCATTTTATATTTCGTTTTTATATAAATTGGGAATTGCTAAATACTCTAAAGACAACTTTGTTCCTTCTTGAAAAGATAGTTTTCTTTTTTAATTACATTTAGGACACTTTTTTTTTCTAAAAAACTATTTCAAAGGAATCAAATTAATAAAAAATTGTTAGAGGCCCTTGACTAGGGGCTTTTGCATTTGTACCCACTTTTTGTGCCACGTTTTAACTTATACCTGCTTTGTAAAAAAAATTATACTCGTACCCGCTTTTGCGCATAACTTCAGCATGCGGGGCTGAAGTAGCAAAGGCAATCACGCAAAACTTCAGCATTCTAGTAGACGGGCCTGAAGTAGCTTGCGAAGTTCTTCAACTCTAGTAAATGGGGAACTTCAGCTCTAGAGCTGAAGTTTTTGTCTTTGTAAATGGGGAACTTCAGCATACGGGGCTAAAGTTCCCCAGTTTACAAAGACAAAACTTCAGCTCTAGAGCTGACTTGGGAACTTCAGCCTCGTATGCTGAAGTTGTTGTCTTTATAACTTGAAAACTTCAGCTCTAGATCTGAAGTTTGTAACTAGGAAACTTTGTCTTTGTAACTGGGGAACTTCAGCCCCGTATGTTGAAGTTTTGTCTTTATAACTGGCGAACTTCAGCTTAACTGGTGAACTTCAGCTCAGTGAGGGAAAGGGGAGCTGAAGTTATTTAAAGAATGGGTACAAGTTAAAAGTTTAAAAAAAAATGGGCATAGGTTAAATGGGGACGACCAAATAGGGTGCCTCGCGCAATTTTTACATAAAAGTAGATACAATTTCTTTCTCACGCATTTTGAAGGAATTGTAGTTTAATTCAAATTAGTTTTTCCCCTAAATTTAGGAGTACATTTTTTAATGGGTAAAAGGATCTAGAAAAGTCAAAGTTGTTTATTTATAGTAAATTTCGATAGTAAATATTATGAGTATTTACCTAGTTCAAATAAGGAAAGATTTAATAATCAAAATTTTATTTGATTTTTAAATCTTACATATTAGGAGAATAATAAAATTACATCTTTGTCTAATGTAAAATCAAATTTTAAAGGGTAAAATAAGGGCCTTCGTGCCTTTAATATACTATATATAGATTTTGAGGTGATTACCGGCAATTTCACTGTGATGGCCAATTTGGTCGGCGGACAACCTTCCTCCGTGTCTGGTCTACCTCCTCAAACATCCCATTTATTCCTAACATCACTACAAATAATCCTAAGCCCTTAGATTACTCAAACATTCTTAAACCAGTCGCGCTAAATACTGTTGTGCAATGCAAACCCTACGTTGCAAAACACTGTAGACCCTATACCTCTTAGACGTGTAACTTTGTTACAAGGACAGTCCACTGTGAAGTTTACGAAAGCAGAAGTCGATCGCATGAATATGATTAAAGGATTACAATACGATGTTGTATGCAAATTCTCGCATGGATAGCCGGAGTTACAAGAGTTACGTCGCATTATTCCTCCTTAATGTGAGATTAAAGGTGAATGTAACTTTGGTTTTCTTAAAGATAGGCATGTCTTGGTTAGATTGACGTTATGGAAAGATTTTATAAATTTTACATCAAAAAGTGTCTATTATGTTAAAGCTAAAGATGGATATGAATATCAATTAAGGACACAATCTATGATGCAAAATTCAAGGTTCGGAGAAGAAACTCCAAAGGTAATGGCGTGGATTTCTTTTCCAAACTTGTCACCTACCTTTTTTGACAAGAAATGTGTATTTTCCTTAGCTTCAACTGTGGGTAAGCCTTTGCATCTTGACATGGCTACTACTAATAAAACTCGACCTAGTTGTGTGAGAGTTAAGGTTCTTGTTGATCTTTTATCTGATTTACCAAATAAAGTGCATATGGACATTGAGAATGAAGCTACTGGCGAAATAAGGACGGAATGGGTAAAAATTAAATATGACTATCTACCTAAGTATTGCAAGAAGTACAAATTACAAGGCCACGATGAATTTGATTTTTGGCGTCTGCATCCAGAATTAATGGAGAACGAGGGCAATGACAAGCAGACTGTTAATGACAAAGATAAGGAAAAAGGCAAAGAGAAAGGTCCATTAATGGTTCTCACAAGTGTAAAAGTAGTAGGGAATGTAGGGGAACAATGGAAGAAAGTACGAGATAATCGAATGAAAAAATATGTTCAACAAGATGAAGTACATGCAACACTGGGAAAGGAATTGTTCCAATTGAATGTGTATAAACGGCTAACAAGTTTGCTGCTTTGGTGGAGGATTCAAGTGGTAATGAAGACAATAATCAACTAGTTTTTGTGGAACAAAGGAATGTCAATCGCATCCCTAAAAATACTCTAACTATAGCTGGGAAAAGTTTAAATCCAACAACTCCAGTTTTTAATCCTAATCCAGTTGGGACTGCTTCAGTACAGGATCATGTAGATATAAGTTCTACTGGGAAAAGGAATGAAGATCCTAAAAATAAAGAATTTACAGCTCAATGGGTACAAAAAACTTTCATTGGTAATGTGGTGGCTACTAATACTGGGAGTGAGATGTTTAAAGACAACAAGAAGATTCAGTAGAGTGGAGGAAGGTAGTGGGCTGATCAAATTGAAGAGGATTCTGAAGAAGGAAAAATACCATATGGAATGCAAGGTGATAAGGAATATGCTAATGATGAAATAGAAGAGGAGGAACAAAGTGTAAATAGAGATGCAATTGCTGCTAAGATCAATGAAGAGGATAATTTAAACAATGTAGATGTCGAACCCAAAGAAAAGGAAAATATCAAGGAGAGCCAGGTAGTTATAAGGAATCCTAATTCAGAGTCTTAATTGTGGAGATTTATTTGTGGGGATAATAAAACCCCCCACAATAAACTCATTTTGTGGCGTTTCTTTTAACCCCTGCTATATAATTCTTTTGTGGTGATTTTTTATAACCTCTGCAAATTGCATCATATAGTGGAAGTTTGTAAAATAACACAATTCGATACAATTTTGTGGCCGTTAGTAACCCCACATTTATGGGGTCAACCAAAAGCATAAATTATGGAGAAACACTTTAGGGCATAAGAATTTTTGGATAAGTAGAGTGCTATTGAATACATTCTCTGCTTTAGCCATCCGAGATGAGCAAAGTTAAGGTGAGACTAGACAAAATAGAAGTATCAAAATACAAATAATTTAGATATCAATGCTCGATATTTCAAAAGAATGGAACGATATATGAAAATATTACTCATAGGGTTAAATTAGATGGTTGAAATAGACGAGTACTATCAGGATGTTATGTGACAAACAATGTCCATCAAAGAGAAGGAATATTCTTTAAAATAGTTATAATACTGACAATGGTATATGGTCGTGAGTGTTGAATTGCTAAAATCCAATATATCCACAAGATGTGTGTTGCACAAATGCGGATGCTAAGATAGATATGTAATTATTCAATATTATATAAGATTAAAACTTAACCACATTCGCCAAAAGGTTCGAGGCGTACATATTGAGAATAAAATGGAAGGTCGTTTCATATGACTTAGTATGTCTTGCATACCTATGGATGTAACGATCCATAAATACAAAAAGAATATTTTTTAATGACCCGATAAGTCATATAGAGTTCTAACTTCTCATTTTATAATTTGAGATACTATACAACTTTATTCGATGATTTATGATTTGCGTACGTGGTAAGTTTTGATTTTTTGAAAAATTTAAATGTGATTATTTTAAAGAAAACTTAATTTTAAAACTTATAAGTAATTGGAGTTGACCACAATCAATATTATTGGCAAACGACCTCAGATCGGTATTTTGACGATTCTAGTAGGTTTGTATGATGATTTTGAAATTACACGCATGTTTGGTTGGTGTCCCGAGTGGCCCAATTCCGTTTCGGCGCTTATTATAAAAAGTTAAAATTTCAAACTTAAGAACTTTAAAATCTTTGAGTTTTGATGTGTGAATTTTAGTTGTTGATGTTATTTTGATATTTTGATCTTACGAGTGAGTTCGTATGAGGTTTATATACTTGTGTGGATGTATAAATGGAGACCCGAAAGGGCCATGGAAAGTTTCAAATTGATTTTGAACTGATTTCGTAGAACTTAGAATTTGTTGGTGCTGCAATTATCGCAATTGTAATGAACTTCTCGCAGATACGAGGTTCATAGTTGCAAATTGGGCCTCACATTTGTGAAAGTGGGATGGGGTGGCCAGCTTCGTAATTGCAAGCTGGAGTTGCATTTGCGACCCTCCCAATTACGAGATCTCTGTCGCATTCGTGACACCCGAGGCTCAAATTCGCATATGCGAACACTGTTTCGCTTTGGCAAGTTGCGCAATTGCTAACAAGAGTTCGCAACCGGGACATATGTAGCTGGGTAAAAAGAAAGAATGTTGGGATTACTTTTTTTATTCCATTTTTTAGACCTAGAATTTGTGTAAGATGGTTTTTGAAGAGAAATCTTTTCCCGTCTTCAAGGGCCATTAACTTTAACTTGTTTCTTATCAATTTTCATTACTTTTAATAGATTTTCATCCCTAAATATAAGATTTCATAGAATAGAAATAGGGTTTTGGGTAGAACTTAGGAATTTTCTATTTTAGAGATTTAAACCCCGAATTGAGGTCGGATCTCGAAACAAATCATATATTTGGACTTAGGGGTAAATGGATATTCAGAATTTAGTCTTGATTTCAAATTTCAACCAAGTGGATCTGAATTGACTTTTTGTTGACTTTCTAAATATGTCAAAGACATACTTTTTGGATACAAGGATAGTTTTTAAAGCTTATTTTGACTTATTTGAGTATTAATTTGCCGGATTCGAATAGTTTGGAGGCTTGTGCTAAAGAAATGCAGTACTTGAGGGATGATTTGTGCCGGAAAGAGGTAAGTGTCTTGGTTAACCTTGATTTGAGGAAATTAGAATGTAATTACGTTTGATTGCTATGTGTTATATGTGTTGGGAGCGGCACATACGTAAGGTGAAGGGTGTATATGTGTTTGCTATGGATTAAGCATGCAGGTAAAAATGGCTTTTATGCTTTACTTAGATTGTGAAACTCTTTGACTATTCTTATTCATGTTGGTAGTGGTGTTGAGCTTGTTGTGATATTGGGTAGTAAGGCTATTGAAATATTTATTTGGCTATTGGTAATGAATGATGACTATTCCCTTATGGCAAGTTATGTTCAATCACTCTTCTTGATATTATTTGTTCTTTTCACTTGCTTGGTATTGGTTTACATGTTTATGCGTGGTGGAAAGAGTGAATTGCACGAAGGGTGTTTTCGTGCTCGTGAGGAAGAGTGATATGCACGAGGGGTATTTCTGCGCTTGTGAGGATGAGAGTAAAAACACAAAGGGTGTTGTTGTGTCATTTGATTGATATCTCTTGTTCCTTACTTTTACGATATAGATTAAGAGTTTGGCTATGTTGTTTCATAATTGCATTGTCAAGTTACTTGGACTTGAATTGTGTTGAAAGGCTTGTTTGGTGTTGTTTACGTCATTATACTTCTTAGTTACTTCTTATTATTCCTCATATTATTTATGTTGCTACTACACTTGTTATCTCACGTGTTACCTAATTGTTATCTTAGTTGCTACTTTTTTTTTTCTTTTAATTGCTATATCTCTTTATTTTCTCGTTACTTAAGTGCACCGGTTTATATGTAGGTGTTTTGCCTTAGCTTCGTCACTTTCTCGTCGGAGTTAAGTTTGACACTTACGGGATACATTGGGTCGGTTGTACTCATACTACACTTCTGCACTTCTTGTGTAGACTTTGGCATCAGACTTAGTGGTACTCAAATGACGAACTAGCTTGCTTGGTTATGGATACTCGAGGTAGTGTTGCATTCTCGTCCGCATGTCTTAATGTCATCCATCTTCTAGACTTTATACTGTTTATTCATATCAAACAATGTATTTATCATTTTAGACACTGTATTTAGTGGTTTTGTAGAAGCTCGTGTACTCGGTGACACTAGTTCTGGGAAAATTTTAGATAGTTGTTGGATTCAGTCTTGTTAAGTATTGGTTTACCTAGAAAGCGATGTTGGGTGCTATTACGATCTGTTGATTGGAAAATTGAGTCGTGAAAAAATACAAAATATCTGCACATGAGTGTATTTTATTTTCATAATATTAGGAGTTGTGAATTAAGGCAAAAATATTAGCACTTTTATAATTTTTTCACATTTTATGTAACCAAGGATATTTAGAAATTTGAATTTTAAATGAATTATTTTAATGAGTTTTAGTAAGTTTGTATTATATTTAATTTATTATTTGTTTTGATCTTTTGTTTTTCGTTTTTTTTTTGTATAGTATATATCAATTAGATTTAAAGTATGTTGTATTAGTAGGTTAATTTTATTTGTCAAAGTTTTTTTTTTAAAAAACAATAATAAAAAGGAAATAAAAGAGAAAACTAGAAGCAAAGAAAGACACTAAAAGACAATATTGGACACTATCTTCATCGGTTTTAATCGGCACCTTAGGGGTGATTTGGAGATTAGACTGAAATTTTTTAGAATCTCGCGGGCAAAATTCCCTCCCTTCCCCCACAAGTCACGAAATCTTTCAGGCTCAAATTTCCTTTCTTCATCACCTTCTCTACCGAGAGAAAGTCTGCACAATCAGAACAACAAAGGTTCGTACTTCATCATACTCATTTTATTTCGAGTTGCTCTATATCTCCTTTGTTTACTATTCGTTACAGAGTTCGTACTTGAAATTGTTTAAGATATGCTTACGGATTTATGTATTATTACTAGTACTGGGTTATATTTTGGTTCAATTTTGTGTGGGTTCCTTCGCTTGAGGTCTAATTGCAAATTTTACCCTTCTAAACAATTGTTGTGGGGAAATCCTGTGCGCATTTAAATAGAGGCTCTCCAGTGAGAGACTGTATATATGTATTAGGTGCTATTTGAAGATCTTTGGTCTTTTACGGTTGATTGAAGTTTTTCCTATTTCGGCTATTGGATGGATTATGTATTTAAAATTTTGAAGTACGGGGAACAACGCAATGCACTCTTTCTTTGTCCAACGACTTTTATCACTACTAAGTTTTGGATTTGATTTTTGAATTGTTTGTAAGTTGGTCCAACTTGGGGATTGATGGTCAAATGGCCTAGGAATTGATTTTTTGTTTTCCTTCTTGTTACAATTAAGTAGAATTTTGATTTCAGCCTCTTCATAATGTAGTATTCTAGTTAATGTTTAATCAAGGCTGCTTTATGGGATACTAGTGCTTCCTGATATTAGTTAGCATTGTTTACTATTCATGAACTGCCATAATCACAGACCAACATGAGGAATTGGTAGATGGTCTAGACTATCGGCTCTCGCCTTTGTTGACAAACTAATGTAAAATGAGAATAATGATGTACAATCTTCTAAGTTTGGTTTTCTGCTGTATATTTGCAACTATTGCATCCTTGAATGTAAAAATGATTAGAAGCATGAGTACAACTATTCGCATATGTTCGGGTGATTGTTGTAGAAAATCACTCCAATGGATCAAAGGATAATCTAAAGCAACGGATTGATCATCCAAGATTTGAGCTAATTCGTGAAGGTGAAGCACTCCTTGTGTTTGCTTCTACAAATAAGTCTGATTTCTTGTTAAAGTAATTCCAACATGTTTGTTTAAACCATGATTATCAGTGAAAATCTAGAGCTTAAACTTTAGCTAGTAGTTTCGACTTTGAGTTAAGACTTATCTGAAACATCTAAACACTTCTTATCATTTATAAAGAAAATTTCAATGACTAGTCAGAACTATCCTTCTTCCTGCTTCCTTTTTCATGATGCATGACCTATTTGGGTGTAAACAAGTATGGTGAAGAAAATTTCTTTCACTGGTGAATATGTGGGCAAAGGTTTCAGGATTGTTGTGCTGGTATGATAGCACAGAGGGGTAAGTTATTCTTAACTCATTTCTTCGCCAAGTGTTCGTTTCAGAGAAAGCTTATTTTTTGTATAACAAACTTCACGAGTCGTAGGAAGCTAGAATATCTGGAAGAACATTTGCAGCATTGAACGCTACTTTAAGTGAAACAAAAAATAGTAGCCTCGGGAACAAGATAGTTGTCTCGTTGACATCATTCTACATAGTACATACGTGGCTACAAGTAGATGTAAACTTGATGTACTAGTCTAATCTCACAACACACATAAATAAGTGGTGGTTTTCTATTAAATTGATTGCATTTGAATTTTTCTTATCCCTAAGACTACTGGTTACTGAAATTTACAACAATTTTCAGAAATAACAAAGGTCCCTCACACTCTTATGGTGATAGTTGGTTCTGCTATCTATTTTGTCAACTCCAATTATATGAAAGGCATGTTCTAATTATTTAATTAGCTTAATGATATTGCTTTATTATAATTTTGAAGGATACTGAGATGGTTAACCGATGAAAAGAGAACTACTAAAAGAAACTAATCAAACAAAAATTCCACAATTCGATTGTTGAGATGTCACTAAGTTATCTCCTACATTTTCAATCATTTCACTTCTTTTCCCTTTGTTACTGTATGTTATTAAGAGTAATTTGTTTTGTATTCTCTTGCAGTGTTACTGATACAGATACTAATGGAATTCATGCCTGCGGAATTTGATTGAGTCCCTTAACAAATTAGACGTTGAAGTAAGTTGGTAGTATAAAAATTCTACTTTTGTTGTTCAAGTTTTGGCATTTTTTGTTGCTTCTTTTGTTTGAAGTTAGCTCCAAAAGATTTTGACGCTGGCTTGGTTTGTTTAGCTAATTATTAGTTTATGGTTCCATTTATCCGTTCATTTCTTCTACTTGAGTTTTCTGGTGCTGTTAGCGTTCAACTTTTCATCTTCTGTTAATCATTGGGTTTGATTATAACTTACAATTTATTTGTTGAATTCTAATGTTAGAAACACTATAGAGGTTGACTTATACTTTAATAGTTACATAGCTGGTTTTTTTATTTCATGAATATGGCCAGAATTTATGTTGCCAAGTGTAGTAGTTCGTTGAGGTAAGGTTTGTGATGATATACGAGGAATTAACTTTGTATTTCAGATCTTATTCATGTGATGATATCCTCTGTTCAATGCCTCGATTAGACCAAGTGAGAAATTAATTTGTTAAAAAAAATTAGAGCTTTCATCTATTTATGTAACTGAAATTGTGCTTTTAGTTTGTCAGAATGCTAGTCAATTATAATTTTTTCATTAAATATTTCTGTTTCATTATTTCAGCTTAATTAGTGATGTGGAGAGCTGAGTCTACTTCCCCTCATGGATGTAAGAGTAGCATCAAGCGATAACAATGTAAATCACCAAGCAAGTACATTGCACTTTGTATATTTTTTTATTGAGGATGAGGATCTACTCTTTATTGTATAATGTTTAAGTTATCATATATTTATTTGTATAATTTTAGTTTGATATGAATTTAAAATTCTGATGTTTGTTAGTATTGATATTTTTAATGGAATTTGATTTCTGTTGTGAGAGTTATTTACTAAAATTATTTATTGAATCTTCGAATATAAACTTTCAGATAGATATTATGGCAGTTACAAATTGCCACTAATAATTTTATTTTTATTAGATTGAGATCAAATTGTGAGGGTTATAAATTCCCACAAATTATTTTTTTTAAACATTGAAATCATACTATGGAGGTTACAAATTGTCGCTAATTAGTTTTATAAACCGCCACAAATTAAAAAATTTATTTGTGGCGGCCGCCGTGGAGGTTGTATAAAACTGCGGCAAAAAAGCTTGTGGCGAACGTAACTATGGCGTTTTTTGAAACCGCCACAATTTATTTTGTGGCGGTCGAAAACCGCCACTGATCAACAAAATAACCCCCACAACATGAGTCTTTTTTGGTAGTGGTCATTGATCCCTAAAAAGGCTGATGCGAATGATATTGGTCCAGGAGGAACTGGGAATTTTACTACACTAAATGAGGATGTCACTGTCAACAAAAGGGAGAGTGCAAAGTCTAGGAACAAACACATGTCCACTGCTCAACTATCTATTGGGACTGCAAATGTTGTTCCGTTGGAAATCAATCAGTTGAAGCAACAGAAGAAAACTGAGGAGCATGCTGTGATACCTAAACCTTGCAAGTCCAATGTAATAGCTGCAATAGGTGATAAGGATGTTGAAGATCCTATTGAACGATCAGGCAAAGATCTAGATGAAGAATCGACTGCCCAGAATTTTCTTAAGGTGGCAGGTCAGGTGCTAAAGGAAGGAAGAAACAAATCAAGGACAACTCCTGTGTTCCTATACAGCTGGGGTACAAACGAGAAGGACTCTAACTAAATCCAATAATTTGTAATGGATGCAATTATTTAGAATGTTAGGTGTGAATACGAAAAAAGCTTTTGAAAGGCTTATCACAATGCATAGACAACATCACTTTGAATTCATTGGAATTATGAAACCAATGCAACATGCTAGAAAATTGGAGAGGTATAGAAGGAGGATTTGTTTCACACAAGTAATGATAAATCTTTCAAATAAGATCTGGGCGTTCATCGATGAAGTTTTTGAGGTTACTATTCGGTATGACATAATACAATAATTGACATTGAAGTTATTTCACACGGAAACACATGTTGAACTCATCCTCATATTGATGTATGCTAAATGTGATGCGTTGAAAGAATAGAATTGAGATTCTTTGTATGCAATGGGCTTGAGATATGACTGTCACATGACTTGTTGGTAGGGATTTTAATGTAATATGGGACGAGCAAGAAAAGTTTGGAGGGCTGCCAGCATCATTGAATGAGGTAGATGATTTTAGACATTGCATCAATACTTGCGACTTTCTGATCTTGGCTTCAAGGGGAGTATTTTAACTTGGCGGAATGGCAGGGCAGAGGATGACTGTATTTTCAAAAGGTTGGATTGTTGTCTAGCTAGTATGGAATTTCAGCAAACTTTCCCAGGATTGGAAGTCACGCATCTATCCAAGATTGGCTCATACTGTTACATCTCGTACTTTAATAGTAGGATGAGCCGTATTAATCCATATAAGCTTGAAAGGATTAAAACCATTCATGAGGTCATAAAGGATTTGTGACTATGTTATTGTAAGACCCAGTAAGTTTAACAACCTTGATACCGTTATACACATTTGATATGGTATTTTGAGTGGAATATTTTTGTAAAAAGTTTGAAAAATATGATTTTATATAGTTATTAATATTACAACTTCCGAATATGCTTTAAACTATACACATAATATGAGAAATTTATGAGATTTTCTTTATTGTAAAGATAGAAATTATTTTTTTCACAAGAACAGAAGGTTATCTTTTTACCATTTTAAGAATTAAGCGTACGAATATTTGTGCTCTTTATATGAGGTTAGGAAAAATTAGAAATTGAGAAAATATATTTATTTTTACATGAATATTTTAATAAAATAATAATGTTTGTATTGATTTTATATGGTACCATAAATTATTAATATTTTGATATTTTAATAATAGTATTTTAGGTAATTTAAAATAATTTTTAATTATATAAATAATTGACTAATTGTGGGGATTAAGTGAGAATTTTGGATAAGTACTGGGGGACAACCTCCACGTTGGAGTATGGAATTTTGGCAGCAAATTAGTGACTCTTTACTTACCTTATTACGTGGCAAAAGCTACACATATAGCATTTATACTTCTTAGACGTGATGATTTGATCAAGTGATTGTGATTAGATGAAATCTATTCCAGGCTTCTTTTTATTTTATTTCAATAGGCGTTCATTCCATTTCTCTAACAACTTGTAACAGCAATGACCTTGTGTATAAAGAATGAATCAAAAACATTTGGCATCTCTTTAGATAATAACTAATTCCTTCGGGTTGAGAATTCATGCCAATATCTTGAGGATAATTCTTTTGAATGTTATCCAAGTGTAATTCTTCATCTACGACCTTCTCGAGCTCTTATGAGCAATTAATGTATGTTAAAATTAATTCTTTCTTCTTTTGGCATGATCCAAGTAACGATAAGTAAACGTAATGTCATTCCATAAATGGTTCTACTCTTAGCAGTTAAGGATGTCTTATGTATTCATTCCTGTAAAGTGATATTCAAGCATGTCCAAGTATGTCCCTAAGTCCCTATTGAGGTATATGATAGAGATTTTAATGTTTATAATATATAGTGATACATGCATATTCATGCACTTACCGTCGTGCTACGGCCGGTCGGACAGTTACCACCGATTGGGCAGTTATGTATCATTATTTACCACCGATTGGGCAGTCATACATATTCACTTACCACCGAGCTACGACCAGTCGTGAAGTCATGCATTTACCACCGAGCTACGGCTGGTCGGGCAGTTATACATTTACCATCGAGCTACGGCCGGTCGGGCAGTCATGCATTTACCATCACGCTACGGCCAGTCGGGCAGTCATGCATTTACCATCCCGCTACGGCCGGTCGGACAGTTACCACTGATCAGTTGGGCAGTCATGCATCTTCATTTACCACCGTGATAAGGCCGATCGACAGACATACATCTTCATTTACTACCGTGCTACGGCCGGTCGGGCAGTCGGACAGTTACCACTAATCAGTTGGGCAATCATGCATCTTCATTTACCACCGTGATAAGGCCGGTCGGCAGACACACATATTCATTTACTACCGTGCTACGGCCGGTCGGGCAGTTACCACCGGTTGGGCAATTATATATTAATATTTACCACTGGTTGGGTAGTTATGCATTTACCACCGTGCTATGGCCGGTCGGGCAGTTACCACTGATCAGTTGGTCAGTCATGCATCATACGATATGGATAATAGTCTCAAAGAGAAGCATTTTTTTTATATATATATATATATATATAAAATTATAACAAGTACGCATATACGATGGCATTTTAGAGATTCAGGTTGATTCTTATATGTCTTTAATTAATGTTGACTTATTGTTATGTTTCAGTTCCGCCTTACATACTCAGTACATTATTCGTACTGACGTCCTCTTGTTGGGGATGCTGTATTAATGCCTGCAAGTATAGACAATCAGTTTGATGAGCCCTCATAGTAGACGAGATCAGCGTTCCACGAAGGATCAATAAGACTCCACCTCATTCGGAGTGCATCCAAGTCTATGAGTCATCATGTTAGAGTTTTGCTACAGTCTTATGGGTAAGCAAGTGCCCTGTCCCATTTGATGTCAAATAATCTTAGAGGCTTTGTAGATAGAGGTTCATTTTGTACAGTATGTCATAGGCCTTGACGGTCCATATGTATTCATGTTTTAGGAAAGATGGTTCAATGATACAGTGTTTTCCCACTTATAGTTATACATTATGAGTTGTGGCCATGTGAGCCCATAATAGTTACAAAAGGAATGAGTCTAGCTAACTCGACCTATGTATGTTCTAATTTTGGTCGAAAGATCATGAGTTACAGAGTGGTTCGTGTAATGACCCAACCGGTCATTTTGCGTATCGGACCCCGTTCCCCTAAATAAGACTTCTCGTAGTGGCTTTTCATGATTCATGACTTACGGGGACAGGTGGTTCGGGATTCGGAGGTGTATAGAGTAAGATAGGAACAATTGGTTCCTTAAGATTTAGCTTTCAAGGCCAAGTTTGACTTCGGTCAACATTCGGAGTAAACGACCTCCGAATCGAGTTTCTCCAGTTCCGGTAGCTTCGAATGATGATTTCGGACTTGCGCGTATGTCCGGAATGGGTTTTGGATGACCCGGGAGCGTTTCGATGCCAAATAGCGAAATAGAGTTTCCTTAAGTTCATAATTTGGTTTGGAACGTGTTTTTGAGTTATCGAGTTCTAAACAGAATTTCGAGACCGGGAATAGGTCCGTTATGTCATTTATGACTTGCTTGCAAAATTTGGTGTCATTCTGAGTAGTATAGGTCGGTTCGGCGCATTGAAACCGAATTCTAGAACTTGAAATTTTTTAAGTTTGATTCTAGGGGTTTTGAGGAGTGATTTTGGGTTTTAGCGTGGTTTTGGGTGTTCCGAAGGCTCGAGCAAGTCTGTGATATGATTTAGGACTTGTTGGTATAAGTGCACGGGGGTTCGGGTGGGCCCAGGTGCCTCTCGGACACCAAACGGGGCCAAAAACCAACAGTCTCAGCTGCTGGTGCACCAAGTCTAGTGTGACCGCAGGTGCGGTTGCCTAGATCGCAGGTGCGAGACCGTTCCTCCGGTCGAGGCCTCGCAGGTGCGACTCCCTGGGGAAAATCCTACCATCGCAGGTGCGGACCTTTCTCCGCAGGAGCGGGTCTGCTGGTGCGGAAAACCAACCGCAGGTGCGATCCCCAGGCTTCTTGCCAAAGTCCGCAAGTGCGACCAATGGCTCACAGGTGCGGGACCGCAGGTGTGGTCCCCGAGCCGCAGGTGCGAAATCACTGAAGGCAGTAAGCCCATTTAAGTCGGGACTTAACCATTTTTCACCACTTTCTTCTCCTCCATTGACGATTTTGGGAGCTTTCAAGAGGGTGTTTGGCCTAGCTACAAAAAGGTAAGTAATTTCCATTTAAATGTTAGATTATTACACTAAATCTTAGGTAGATTAACACCTAATTAGTGGAAATCAAAGGGGTTAGTGTGAAAACCTAGGGTTGATGAATTTTAGGGAATTTCACCACTTTTCTACCATGAAATCATGTAAAAACTATATATTAATGACCCTTAAGCTATGGGTGAGTATTTTCTTCAAAAATTTCCGGAATCCGAGCATGTGGGCCCGGGGGTGTATTTTGGGATATCTTCAAGAAAGATGAATTGGCTAAGCTAGTAAGAGAGTTTCATACTTTTGAGTGTATATTGACATATTTATATAATATTTGACTAGTTTCGAGTACTCGGGTGTAGAGTTTGGAGGTTCGGGCGCGTTCTTGACCTGGGAAGTAGGTTCTACGCGAGGTGAGTCTCCTTTCTAACCTTGTAAGAGGGAATTGTCCCCATAGGTAATTATAAATGATTGAATTTTCCTTATTTGCGGGGGCTACGCACGCATGAAGTGACGAGAGTCCGTGCGTAGCTACTACTATGTTATGCAAGGTAGTCTTTAGGACTCACAAGCATGCTTATATACCTTATTTTCATCCCTGCATGTATTTCTAGCCGATTATTATCCTTGAAACTAGCATGAGAAAATGGAAGGTTATAATAAATCTTGATGTTGCTTTGAACTCTATATTTCCTGAAATTCCTGATAAACTCTGTGTATGTATACGAGCACATGTCACATGTATGATCTGTGAGCGGGGTAGCCTTATATTATGTCAACCGCGTCGCACGATCGGTTCGCGAGTGAGGTAATAGATGCATCTATGGTTCGAGCCGATCGACCCTTCGGCAGTGCACATTTAAATTGTCGCGTCACTTCGGCCGTACGCCTCGACATACTATATGCTATGTATTTGACTGAGAGTCTTATTAATATTGTCAAATGAATTGTTCTATGTGGTAGGAGGTTTTGGACTTGTATTAAATTGTTGTTATTTGACACTTGCGGTAAGTGGTAGTTCATATACATGATATTCCATGTCTACTTGATTTACATAATTGTTAAATCCTGATTAAACCTGTTTAATTATATTATTTCTAAGGACCTTAGTGAGTAATACGTCTACCTCTCGTCACTACTTCTTCGAGTTTAGACGGGATACTCACTGGGTACATATTTGTTTATATGTACTCATACTATGCTTCTGTACTTAATTGTACAGGTTCTGAGGCTGGTGCATCTGGTTATCATACCGGAGCGCGATCTTGAGAGTACTTACTGGGCTAGACTACACGGTGAGCTGCTCTTCCCGACGTTCCTCAGCAGCACTGTGGAGTTCCTATTATTTTTGGATATTTTGTCTACCCCTTTCAGACAAATTGTATATTATTTTTTCTACTTTGTATATTCCACTAGTCGCCTGTGGACTTGTGACACTAGGTTTTGGCACACGTAGTTGGTTTTTCTAATATTTTTTACTACACTACATATGTTGGCAAACGATCTTTTGAGTCCATTTAATCAAATTGCATCACTTGACTGTTTCCTTTAAATGATTTCTAAATCTAAAATTTTTCCAAGCATTTCATATTTAAATAAGTAAAGAAATCTCGCTAGTAGACTAATGTTCGCTTGCCCGACTTCGGTGTTGGGCGCCATCACGACCTGAACTGGATTTTGGGTCGTGACAACATGGTATCAGAGCTCTAGGTTCACGTAGGTCTCACAAGTCACAGGCAAACCTAGTAGAGTCTTGCGGATCGATACAGAGACGTCTGTATTTATCTTCGGGAGGCTATAAGGTGTTAAGAAACCTCTCTTTGTTCTTATTCTATCGTGTAGTTGATAGTCTCACTAAATCTCATTCTTCTATTCTCTCACAGATGGTGAGGACTCGGGCAGCTGATATTCCAGACCCGATAAATGTCGCTACCCCCACCGTCCGAGGCTGTGGCAGAGGCCGGGGGAGGGCACCGGCCCGAGGGCGTCCCAGAGTTGCTCCATTAGCACCTCTAGAGGTACCTATCATCGAGGAGCAGGACGAGGTACCTCCATCAGGTCCTGCCCCAGTAGATTTCATGACTGCACTAGGCTTTCAGGAGATCATGGGTCGTATGATGCGGTTCATGGACACTTTGACCCAGGTTGGTTTATTTCCAGCAGATCTTGCCACTTCTTAGGAGGGAGGGGGAGCTCATAGCCCTACCGTCCAGGGTGCAGGTCATGCAGCGGCAGTATATCAGACTCCGGATACTCTGCCCGTGGGCGGAGCACAACCAGCAGTAGCAGCACCAGAGCTCAGACCGGCTACGGACGGTGATCCGCAGAAGCTACTTGATAGATGGACTCGATTGCACCCTCCGGTCTTCAGAGGTGAGAAAGGCGAGGATGCCCAGGACTTTATTGATAGGTGCAAGGACAGACTGCACAACATGAGGATTTTGGAGTCCCATGGAGTCGACTTCACTACCTTCCAGCTAGAAGGCAGGGCCCGCAGATGGTGGCCGTCATTTATCCTTGGTAGGCCAGCAGGTTCCCCTACTATTACATGTGAGCAGTTCACTCAGTTGTTCCTGGACAGGTATATTCCACCCTCCGAGAGGGAAGAGCTGCGGTACCAGTTTGAGCAGCTGGAGTAGGGGCAGATGTCAGTGACAGACTACGAGGCCAGGTTTTTAGAGTTGTCCCGCCATGCCCTTATGATTCTTCCTACTGATGCTGAGAGAGTGCAGAGGTTTGTAGCTGGGATCACTCCGGTATTATGGCAAACATGGCCTGAGAGGTGGAGATGGGTACTCCTTATCTGCTTGTGGTCGATATATCTCACCGGATTGAGGGTTATCGATCGAGGAGCAGAGAGCAGGGTCAGCAGGACAAGAGAGCTAGATTTTTTGGAGATTTCAGAGGTGCCCCAGCCAGGGGTAGAGGTCAGTTCGGTAGAGGCCAGCCTAGAAGGCCTCCATATTCAGCCCCTCCACCACCTTCTCGTGGGGCTCCAGTGAGACCTTATTTCAGTTCCATGCCGGAGAGTTCTTACCGCCCACCAACTATTCAGGGTCCCTCCGGCGGGTATTCAGGTCATCAGGGGTCTCCTAGTCCTTATTTCAGTGCTATGCCAGAGAGTTCTCATCGTCCCCCAGCTATTCAGGGTTCATCTTCAGGGCAGCAGGCCATGCCTCCAGCGAGGTGTTATGAGTGTGGGGATCCAGTCCATTTGAGGAGGACTTGTCCCAGGTTTAGGGGCAAGGCTATTCAGCAGAGTTATCAGCCCGCACTCCCAGTACCGACGTCCCGTCCACCTAGAGGTGGAGGACAGGCTGGTAGAGGTCGTCCCAGAGGTGGAGGCCAGACATGGGGAGCTCAGTTAGCTCCTATTCAGTCCAGTGGAGGTCAGTTTTGATGTACTCCAGCAAGATTCTACGCCATTCCGAGTGGCCTCAGATGCCGTGATCACAGGTATTATTTCAGTATGCGGTAGAGAGGCATCAATGCTATTTGACCCAGGATCTACTTATTCATATGTGTCATCCTTGTTTGCTTGTTTTCTGGATGCTCCTCGTGAGTTCTTGGGTTGTCCTATATATGTATCCACTCCCGTTGGTGATTCTGTAGTGGTAGACCGGATTTATCGGTCTTGCGTGATCACATTCTGTGGGTTCGAGACTAGAGCGGACCACCTATTGCTCGATATGATTGATTTTGAGATTATCCTGGGTATGGATTGGCTATCCCCTCATCATGCCATCTTGGATTGCCATGCCAAGACCGTTACTTTGGCCATGCCTGAGTTGCCTAGGCTGGAGTGGAGAGGTTCCTTGGTTAGCGCAGCCAGTAGAGTTATTTCCTTCCTGAAGGCTCGACATATGGTCGAGAAAGGTTGTTTGGCGTATCTTGCCTACGTGCGAGACACCACCGCCGAGTCTCCGATGATTGATTCAGTGCCCGTTGTTCGAGAGTTTGCTGATGTATTCCCTTCAGACCTTCTAGGCATGCCTCCGGATCGTGATATTGATTTCTACATTGATTTAGCTCCAGATACTCAGCCTATTTCCATTCCCCCGTACCGTATGGCTCCTTAGGAGTTGAAGGAGTTGAAGGAGAAACTAGAGGAGTTGTTGGCTAAGGGGTTTATCAGACCGAGTGTATCACCGTGGGGTGCTCCAGTTCTATTTGTGAAGAAGGATGGGTCCATGTGAATGTGTATTGATTACCGCCAGCTGAACAAGGTCACCATAAAAAACAAGTATCCATTACCGCACATTGATGATTTGTTCGACCAACTGCAGGGTGCCAGGGTGTTTTCTAAGATAGACTTGAGATCGGGCTATCATCAGTTGAAGGTTCGGGCCTCAAATGTCCCGAAGACTGCTTTTCGCACGAGATATGGCCACTATGAGTTCCTGGTGATGTCCTTTGGCTTGATTAATGCTCCAGCAGCATTTATGGATTTGATGAATAGGGTGTTTAGGCCGTATATTGATTATTTTGTCATCGTATTCATTGATGACATCTTGATTTACTCACGTATCCTGGGAGAGCATGAGCAGCATTTGAGAGTTGTGCTCCAGGCTCTGCTAGAGCAGAAGCTTTATGCTAAGTTCTCCAAGTGTGAGTTTTGGTTGGATTCCGTGGATTCTTGGGGCATGTAGTATCCAGAGAGGGTATCAAGGTTTATCCTAAGAATATTGAGGCAGTTCAGGGTTGGCCACGTCTTACTACAGCTACAGAGATCAGGAGCTTCTTGGGTCTAGCAGGCTACTATCGACGATTTGTGGAGGGCTTTTCATCCATTGCAGCCCTATTGGCCAGATTAACTTAGAAGAATGCTCCATTACGGTGGTCCAACGAGTATGAGGTAAGATTTCAAAATCTCAACGCGGCATTGACCTCAACACCAGTTCTGGTATTGCCTTCCGGTTTTGGGATGTATACAGTGTATTGCGTCGCTTCACGTGTCGGCTTGGGGTGTGTGTTGATGCAGCAAGGGAGAGTTATTGATTATGCTTCGCGCCAGCTGAAGGTTCATGATAAGAATTATCCGGTGCACGATTTGGAGTTGGCAGCGATTGTTCATGCTCTTAAGATTTGGAGGCATTACTTGTATGGGGTGTCTTGTGAGGTTTATACTGACCACCCATCTTGCATCACTTGTTCAAGCAGAGGGATCTTAATTTGAGGCAGCGCATGTGGCTTGAATTGCTGAAGGATTATGATATCACCATCCTTTATCATCCTGGTAAGGCGAATGTAGTAGCAGATGCTTTGAGCAGGAAGGCAGAGAGTATGGGTAGTTTGACTTTCATTGCAGCGGAGGAGAGACCTCTATCCTTGGACATTCAGTCCCTGGATAATCGCTTGGTGTGGTTAGATCTTTCAGAGCCTCACCGAGTTCTTGCACATGTAGTTACTCAATCTTCGTTATTGGGGGAGATTAAGGCCCGACAGTATGATGATCCACGCTTGGAAAAGCTACGGGAGACAGTGATTCAGGGTGGTGCCAAGGAGGTTACTATGGGAGAGTATGGTGTTCTGAGACTTCGGGATCGGTTGTGTGTTCCTAATGTTGATAGCTTGAGGCGGAGGATTCTAGAGGAGGCACACAGTTCACGGTATTCTGTTCATCCTGGTGCTACGAAGATGTATCGTGATCTGAAGCAGCATTTCTGGTGGAGGCGAATGAAGAAAGACATTGTGGAGTATGTGGCTAGGTGTCTTAACTACCAGCAGGTTAAGTATGAGCATCAGAGGCCAGGAGGCCTACTTCAGCAGATGCCCATTCCTGAGTGGAAGTGGGAGCGCATCACTATGGACTTCGTGGTTAGGTTGCCTCAGACCTTGCGGAAGTTTGACGCGGTTTGGGTCATTGTGGATAGATTGAACAAATCAACACATTTTATTCCGGTGTGTACTTCTTATACTTCTAAGAGGCTAGCCCAGATTTACATTCGAGATATAGTCCGGTTGCATGGTGTGCCGGCGTCCATTATATCAGATCGAGGTCCTCAGTTCACCTCGCACTTCTGGAGAGCATTGCACAGAGAGATGGGTACTCATATAGACCTCGGCACAATATTTCATTCGCAGACTAATGGTCAGTCGGAGCGTACGGTTCAGATATTAGAGGACATGCTTAGAGCATGTGTGATTGACTTTGGGGTTCAGTGGGACCAGTTCTTGCATTTGGCCGAGTTTTCTTACAATAATAGTTATCAGTCCAGCATTTAGATGGCTCCATTTCAGGCTTTATACGGTCGGCGATGCCGTTCTCCTATCGGGTGGTTTGAGCCTGGCGAGGCTAAGTTATATGGCACGGACCTGGTGAGAGAAACCTTGGAGAAGGTGAAGTTGATTCAGGAGAGGCTCCGCACAACATAGTCCAGACAGAAGAGCTACGCGGATCAAAGGGCTCGTGATGTGTCATTTATGGAGGGAGATAAGATTCTGCTGAAGGTTTCGCCGATGAAGGGCATTATGAGATTCGGGAAGAAGGTCAAGATGAGCCCGAGGTTTATAGGTCCTTTCAAGGTATTGAGGCGTGTTGGAGAGGTTTCCTGTGAGCTTGCTCTACCTCCCCACTTACCGGGAGTCCATCTGATCTTTCATGTATCCATGCTCCGGATATATCACGCCGACTTCTCTCACGTGGTTGATTTCAGCACTATTCAGTTGGATGAGAGCTTGGGCTACGAGGAGGAGCCAGTTGCCATTATTGACAAACAAGACCACCAATTGAGGTCCAAGAGGGTTTCTGCGGTGAAGGTCCAGTGGAGAGGCCAACCAGTTGAGGAGGCGACTTGGGAGTCCGAGGAGGACACGCGGAGCATATATCCACACTTATTCAGCACTTCAGGTATGATTCTAGACCCGTTCGAGGATGAACGTTTGTTTAAGAGGTGGAGAATGTAACGACCCAACCGGTCGTTTTGCGTATTCGGACCCTGTTCCCCAAAATAAGACTTCCCGTAGCGGCTTTTCTTGATTCATGACTTGCGGGGACGGGTGGTTCGGGATTCGGAGGTGTATAGAGTAAGATAGGAACAATTGGTTCCTTAAGATTTGGCTTTTAAGGCCAAGTTTGACTTCGGTCAACATTCAGAGTAAACGACCTCGGAATCGAGTTTCGCCGGTTCCGGTAGCTTCGTATGATGATTTCGGACTTGCGCGTATGTCCAGAATGGAGTTTGGATGACCCGGGAGCGTTTCAAACCGAGGTGAGTCTCCTTTCTAACCTTGTAAGAGGTAATTGTCCCCATAGGTAATTATAAATGATTGAATTGTCCTTATTTGCGGGGGCTACGCAAGCACGAAGTGACGAGAGTCCGTGCGTAGCTACTACTATGTTATGCCAGGTAGTCTTTAGGACTCACAAGCATGCTTATATGGATTATTTGTATCCCTGCATATATTTCTAGCCGATTATTATCCTTGAAACTCGCATGAGAAAATGAAAGGTTATAATATGTCTTGATGTTGCCTTGAACTCTATATTTCCTGAAATTCTTGATAAACTCTGTGTATGTATACGAACACCCGTGTCGCATGTATGATCCGTGAGTGGGGTAACCTTATATTATGTCAACCACGTCGCACGATCGATTCGCGAGCGGGGTAATAGATGCATCTATGGTTCGAGCCGATCGACCCTTCGGCAGTGCACATTTAAATTGTCGCGTCGCTTCCGCCGTACGCCTCGGCATACTATATGCTATGTATTTGATTGAGAGTCTTATTAATATTGTCAAATGAATTGTTCTATGTGGTAGGGGGTTTTGGACTTGCATTAAATTGTTGTTATTTGACACTTGCGGTAAGCGGTAGTTCATATACATGATATTCCATGTCTACTTGATTTACATAATTATTAAATCCTGATTAAACCTGTTTAATTATATTATTGCTAAGGACCCTAGTGAGTAATACGTCTACCTCTCGTCACTACTTCTTCGAGTTTAGACGGGATACTCACTGGGTACATATTTGTTTATATGTACTCATACTACGCTGCTGTACTTAATTATACAGGTTCTGAGGCTGGTGCATCTGGTTATCATATCAGAGCGCGATCTTGAGAGTACTTACTGGGCTAGACTACACGGTGAGCTGCTCTTCCCAGCGTTCCTCAGCAACACTGTGGAGTTTCTATTATTTTTGGATATTTTGTCTACCCCTTTCAGACAAATTGTATATTATTTTGTCTACTTTGTATATTCCACTAGTCGCCTGTGGACTGGTGACACTAGGACTTGGCACGCGTAGTTGGTTTTTCTAATATTTTTTTACTACACTACATATGTTGGAAAACGATCTTTTGAGTCCATTTAATCAAATTTCATTACTTGACTGTTTCCTTTAATTGATTTCTAAATCTAAAATTTTGCCAAGCATTTCATATTTAAATAAGTAAAGAAATCTCGCTAGTAGACTAATGTTGGCTTGCCCGACATCGGTGTTGGGCACCATCACGACTTGAGCTGGAGTTTGGGTCGTGACAGTTAGCTTGGGCTAGCACGACACCGGGTGCCAGCCACGCCTCCCTAGGTTTGGGGCGTGACACAAACCATAGTCCTATGCTATTGAAGTGTGATATTTAATCTGCACCAGTGAAGAAATAATTTAGGTTTCTTAATTATTGGGTTAAGCATGATACATTTAAGAATGCGGTGAGGGAGAATTGGCATGATGGGTTCAGTGCTAATCCATTTATTCTCTTCAACTACAAGCTAAAGAAGTTGAAAAAGGCATTGTCGTGTTGGACCAAGGCAACTTATGGTGATATCTTACCGAAAATAGCAAGTTTGGAGGAAGTGGTTATGGTACATGAAGCTCAGTTTGAAATGAATTCCACACAGTAGAATGGAGAAAGATTGTAGAATGTACAAGCAGAATTGATACCATATGTCACGACCCAAACTGATGGGCAACGACGGGTGCCTGAGTCCTACCTGTCAAACACCCCTAAACATGAGTCTAAAATATGAACCTGAATAAAATCTGCGGAATTGCGAGAATATTATACATGAAGAAAATCTGCACAAAAAGGCATACATACATATACGTACAACATACGTAGGACGAGCCGACAAGGCTGCTATAGAAACATAAATGTATAAAGACGGGTCTGAGCCACGTCATATCTATATATATCTATATACAAACATATCGTACCAAAATCAAAAGTGGCTCCGTATTAAGTGGAGCACTCCAACTTTTGCTGATCAGGGATCCTAAGAAGGGGGACCGTCAGTTCTCCTACCTACACCTGCGGGCATGAAACGCAGCGTCCCCAGGCAAAAGGGATGTCAGTACGAATAATGTACTGAGTATGTAAGGCACATAAATAAATACATAAGAGTCATGGAAGAGATATAGAGTAATTGACTCAACCTGTATGTCTGGATAACTTTGTAATAATAAATCACTTTTAGCATCACGCATATGCGTATGAATGTCATGTCGTGCATAGGTATATGTTTCATAACATCATCAGCCTCTGAGGGCATCCTATCATATCATATCGGCCACTATGGGCAAAATCATTATAGTATACCAGCTGATCAGGTGGTGGTGCATATGTAACGCCATAAATTTTTCCATATCCCATATACATATATATACATACATACGCGTATATAACACCATTTGAATATACATACATATATACGCGTATATAACGCCGTTTGAATCATATTTCAGCCACTGTGGGCAACAATATCATCATATACCAGCTGCTCAGGTGGTGGTGCGTATATAACGCCGTAACCTTTTCCCATATCCCATATACATATATATACATACATACGCGTATATAACACCATTTGAATATACATACATATATACGCGTATATAACGCCGTTTGAATCATATTTCAGCCACTGTGGGCAACAATATCATCATATACCAGCTGCTCAGGTGGTGGTGCGTATATAACGCCGTAACCTTTTCCCATATCCCATATACATATATTTACATATATACGCGTATATAACGCCATCTGGTCATGGGTCAATGCACATGTATGAAATGCATGAAAAGTACGTAATAATCTCAATATTCCTTCCGGATAAACTTTTCCAACTGCGTATTATTCTGAGACCCATGAACAGAAAATAATAATAATTCTCATGGGGAATCAAGAATATAGACACCCCTACTATTTCTATGAATAGAGTAATTTATAGAAACTGTGTATTTGCTCGTTTCTTCAGTATAATTTGGACCATGCCAAAAGAAAGAAGGGATATCCTTAACATACCTGGAGTAGGGAAAACTCCGTATAATATTCCGTTGAAAACCTTCATGGATTGAACTTAGAACTCTAAAAATTTGATTAAGCTTTTGCTTTTTGAAAATTTTGGAACAAATTGAGTTTCTTATCCTTGAAGACGTTGGACTAAGAAAAATGGAATAGATCCTTGAAGCTTTTGGAACATCAAACCAAGAAAGGATTAGCGTTTTTTTTTGGTTCTCTTTCTTTCCAGTATGGAAATGTAACAAGACTTGTTATAAGTCTTGTTTATTTAATCATTAAATTCCTATTTAAGCTTAGGTAGCCACCTAGGCATAAATGCCTACTTAGTCATTTCTAGATTTGTGGCTTCTTGCCACGTATTAGGTATGTAATTTATTAATTTTTATCCACTTATTAGTTAACTGGGTAATGTCCCGTTACCCGGTAATTAACCAATTACCCGTTTAATTAAGAATTATCTCAATTTACCTAAAAATAATACTCATTTTTAATATACTTTATACATCATTTTATCATGGCCATATGGTACCTTGTATGGTACTAGTCCATAATTATCGGGTATTATCGCTCGACCCGTATTTTATCCAAAATTGGCCACTTTGAACGAAACAATTTTTCTTTAATTAGTGTATCCTTTATCCTTCATGACACTTATTTCTTGCTTGTTATAAATAGAGTAAATACGTTAACCTCAAGATAATCTCATCCCCGAGTCTATGTCAATTAACTTAAGACGAAACCTTTAACGTACAAAAATGTGAGATGTAACATCCCTCCCCCCTTAGAAACATTCGTCCTCGAATGTTCAAATCCCCGTGATCTATATAACTTTGGCAGGGTCGCCTTTGTAACAACAGTACTACCAATTCTCCTTGTAGAAGCTTAATAATCCAACGGCACATAGGACCACAATTATCAATAACGACAATGGCCTCGCACGACCAACAATAATAACCAACATAAGAACCCGTACACGTACCTTAAGGTTATGATGTCTCAGCCAGACCCTTCACTGGAGGAGAAAATAAGTAGGTATATCTAGACTTCATGTCTTCCTCGGCCTCCCAAGTCATTTCTTCCACATTGTTTTTTCTCCAAAGTACTTTCACGGAGGCTACCTCCTTATTCCGTAGCTTGCGGATTTGTCGGTCTAGGATGGCAACAAGAATTTCCTCATATGACAAGTCCTCTGTAAGCTATACATCATCTGTGGGCACCACTCGGGTAGGATCCCCAATGCACTTCTGTAACATAGATACGTGAAAAACCGGATGGACACACTCCAACTCTGAGGGCAATTCTAACTCATAAGCTCTTTGGCCCACTCTCCGAATGATCCTATAAGGTCCAATATACCGCGGGCTAAGTTTTCCTTTCTTTCCATACCTCCTCACACCTTTCATAGGTGACACCTTTAAAATACCCAATCATTAACCCCGAACTCTAAATCTCGTCGCCGCATGTCCGAATATGACTTCTGACGACTCTGAGCTGTCAATAGTCGATCTCGGATAAGCTTTACTTTTTCTATGGCTTTTTGAACCAGGTCTGGCCCATGTAATCCATATTCTCCAACATCGAACCACCCTATAAGCGACCTACACTTCCGTCCGTAAAAAGCTTCGTATGGAGCCATCTGAATGCTGGAATGGTAGCTATTATTATACACGAACTCAATAAACGACAAATGATCATCCCAGCTACCTTTGAAGTCTATCACACAAGCTCGTAGCATATCCTCCAGTGTTTGAATAGTGCGCTCAGCCTGTCCGTCTGTCTGGGGATGAAATGCTGTACTAAGACTTACTTGAGTCCCCAATCCCTTTTGGAAGGACCTCCAGAAGTTAGCTATAAATTGAGCTCCTCTATCCGAGATAATAGATACAGGGACACCATGCAGTTGTACTATTTCCTTGATATAAAGTCTCGCATAATATTCTTAGGAATATGTAGTTCTAATGGGCAGAAAATGGGCTGGCTTTGTGAGCCTATCAACAATCACCCTTATCGAATCGAACTTACGATGGGTACGAGGTAAGCCTACGGTGAAGTCCATATTGATTATCTCCCATTTCCAAGTCGGAATCTTCATAGCCTGCAAAAATCCACCGGGTTTTTGATGCTCAATCTTAACCTGCTGACAATTAGGACACTAAGCAACAAATTCTGCTATATCCTTTTTCATTCCGTCCCACCAATATATTTCCCTGATGTCATGATACATCTTTGTTGCTCCTGGATGGATAGAATAACGAGAATAATGAGTTTCTCCCATAACCAGCCGATGCAGCCTTGCAACATTAGGCACACACACAATCGTCCTTGATATTTGAGGACTCCATCTTCTGTAATTTCAAATGGTGTCTTCTCCTTATGAAGGGTGGTGTCTCTATAACGAACTAACACAGGATCCTCGTATTGGCATTCCTTTACTTCAGTTACTAAAGAGGATGTTGTCGTATCTTGAATAGTAATTCCAATATCAGCTGAATCCAGTAACTGAACTCCAAGACTAGCTAGTTGATGAACTTCACGAGCTATTACCCTATTTTCTGGCTGCAAATACGACAGGCTACCCATAGATCTACGGCTGAGGGCGTCAGCTACTACATTCGCCTTCCTCGGATGGTATAAAATTTCAATGTCATAGTCTTTAAGTAGCTCCAACCATCTCCTTTGACGTAGATTGAATTCCTTTTACTTGAAGATGTACTGGAGGCTCTTATGATCCGTATAGATATCAACATGAATGCCATACAAGTAGTGCCTCCACATCTTTAGTGCATGAATCACCGCAGCTAATTCTAAATCGTGGGTCGGGTAGTTCTTCTCGTGCTTTCTTAGTTGTCTAGAAGCATAAGCCACAACCTTACCGTGCTGTATCAGCACACAACCCAACCCAACGCCTGAAGCGTCATAATAGATAACTGTCACACCTCCCTCTTCACCGGTAAGGGTAATAAGAGAGTTTTTTCACTTTAAGTGACATTATCAAAAATGGGATTATTTATTTATTTAGAGTCGCCACTTGGGATAA
>MDKI01166794.1:0-14670 GCA_005239505.1 Nicotiana paniculata
AATGTAAATTGATCATTTCGAAGCATTGGTTATGGTTCCTTGGGTATTATTTGATGTCCCGGACAATTATTATGTGATCCGGTACCGGCTACATCCCAAGGTGTCCGGCGTGGACCAAGGTAGGAGATAATATAGGCACGACTGGCGGAATTCCAGTTTAATTGCCATAAAATGCCAAAACTGTAACTTGATCATTTCGAAGCGTTAATTATGGTTCCGTGGGTCGTATTTGATGTCTTCGAAAAATATCATACAATCCGGTACCGGCTCTGTACCAAGGCATCCGGCCTGGACCATGGTAGGCGATAATAAAGGCACGACTGGCAGAATTCCTGTTTAATCGCCAGAAAATGACAAAAAATGTAACTCTATCATTTCGAAGCGTAGGTTATGGTTCTTTGGATTGTATTTGATGTCCCGTAAATTTATCATGAAATTCGGTACCGGCTCCGTACCAAGGCATCCGGCCTGGACCATGGTAGGCGATAATACAAGCACCACTGGCGGAATTCCAGTTTAATTGCCATAAAATGCCAAAAAATGTAACTTGATCATTTCAGAAGAGTTGGTTATGGTTCTTTGGGTCGTATTTGAAGTCCCGTAAATATATCATGCAATCCGGTACCGGCTCCGTACCAAGGCGTGCGGCCGGGACCATGGCAGGCGATAATACAGGCACGACTGGCGGAGTTCCAGTTTAGTTGCCATAAAATGCAAAACAAATGTAACGTGATCATTTTGAAGCATTGCTTATGGTTCCTTGGGTCGTATTTGATTTCCCGGAAAAATATTATGTGATCCGTTACCGGCTCCGTACCAAGGCGTCCAGCCTGGACCAAGGCAGGCGATAATACAAGCACGACTAGCGAAATTTCAGTTTAATTACAATAAAATGCCAAAAATGTAACTTGATCATTTCGAAGCGTTAATTATGGTTCCTTGGGTTGTATTTGATTTCCCAGATAAATATCATGCAATCCGGTACCGGCTCCGTACCAAGGCGTCCGGACTGAACCATGGTAGGCGATAATAAAGGCACGACTGGCGGAATTCCTTTTTAATCACCAGAAAATGCCAAAAAATGTAACTTGATAATTTCGAAGCGTTGGTTGTGGTTCTTTGGGTTGTATTTGATGTCCTAGAAAAATATCATGCGATCCGGTACCGGCTCTGTACCAAGGTGTCCGGCCTGGACCATGGCAGGCGATAATACAGACACGACTGGCGGAATTCCAGTTTAATTGCCATAAAATTCAAAAAAAATTAAATTTATCATTTCGATGCGTTAGTTATGGTTACTTGTGTCATATTTGATGTCTCGGACAAATATCATGCCATCCGGTACCAGTTTTGTACCAAGGCATTCGGCTGGGACCATGGCAGGCGATAATACAGGCACGACTGGTTGAATTCCAGTTTAATTGCCATAAAATGCAAAAAAAAAATGTAACGTGATCATTTCGAAGCGTTGGTTATGGTTCCTTAGGTTGTATTTGATGTCCCGGACAAATATCATGCGATCCGGTACTAGCTCCGTACCAAGGCATCCGGCTGGGACCATGGCAAGCGATAATACAGGCACGACTCGCGGAATTCAGTTTTAATTGCCATAAAATGCAAAAAAAATGTAACTTGATCATTTTGAAAACGTTGGTTATGGTTCCTTGGGTCGTATTAGATGCCCCGGACAAATATCATGGGATCCGGTACCGGCTCCGTACCAAGGCGTCCGGCCTGGACCATGGCAGGCAATAATAACGACTAGCAAAATTCCAGTTTAATTTCCATAACATGCCATAAAATGTAACTTGATCATTTCGAAGCGTTAGATATGGTTCCTTGGGTTGTATTTGATGTCCTGAACATATATCATGTGATCCGGTTCCGGCTCCGTACCAAGGCGTCCAGCCTGGACCATGGCAGACGATAATAAAGGCACGATTAGCGGAATTCCTGTTTTATTGCCAGAAAATGCCGAAAATGTAAATTGATCATTTCGAAGTATTGGTTATGGTTCCTTGGGTTGTATTTGATGTCCTGAACAGATATCATGTGATCCGGTTCCGGCTCCGTACCAAGGCGTCCGACCTGGACCATGGTAGGCGATAATACAGGCACGACTGGCGGATTTCCAGTTTAACTGCCGTAAAAGGCAAAAAGAAATGTAACGTGATCATTTCGAAGCGTTGGTTATGGTTCCTTGGGTCGTGTTTGATGTCCCGGATAAATATCATGCGATCCGATACTGATTACATACCAAGGCGTCCGGCATGGACCACGACAGGCGATAATACAGGCACGACTAGCGAAATTCCAATTTAATTGCCATAAAATGCCAAAAAATGTAACTTGGTCATTTCGAAGCATTGGTTATAGTTCCTTGGGCCGTATTTGATGTCCCGTACAAATATCATGCAATCCGGTGGTACCAGCTCAGTACCAAGGCATCCAACCTGGACCATGGCAGGCAATAATACAGGCACGACTGACAGAATTCCAGGTTAATTGCCATAAAATGCCAAAAAATGTAACTTGATCATTTTGAAGCGTTAGTTAGGGTTCCTTGGGTCGTATTTGATGTCCCAGACAAATATCATGCGATCCGAAATCGGCTCCGTACCAAGGCGTCCGGCCGGGACTATGGCAGGCGTAAATAGAGGCACGACTGTTGGAATTCGAGTTTAATTGCCATAAATTTCCAAAAAATGTAACTTGATCATTTCAAAGCGTTGGTTATGGTTCCTTGGGTCGTATTAGATGTCCCGGACAAATATCATGAAATCCGGTATCAGCTCCGTATGAAGGTGTCCGGCCAAGACCATAGGAGGCGATAATAACGACTGGCGAAATTCCAGTTTAATTAACATAAAATGCCAAAAAGTGTAACTTGATCATTTCGAAGCGTTAGTTATGGTTCCTTGGGTGGTATTGATGTCCCAGAAAAATATCATGCGATCCGGTACCGGCTCCGTACCAAGGCGTCTGGCCTGGACCATTGTAGGCGATAAAACATGCACAATTGGCGGAATTCCTGTTTAATTGCCAGAAAATGCAAAAAAATGTAACTTGATCATTTCGAAGCATTGGTTATGGTTCCTTGGGTAATATTTGATTTCTCGGACAAATATCATGCGATCCGGTAACAGCTCCGTACCAAGGCGTCCGGCCTGGACCATGGTAGGTGATAATACAAGCCTGACTGGTGGAATTCTTGTTTAATTGCCATAAAATGCCAAAAATATAACTTGATCATTTTGAAGCATTGGTTATTGTTCCTTGGGTCGTATTTGATGTCCTGGACAAATATCATGTGATCCAGTACCAACTTCGTACCAAGGCGTCCGACCTGGACCATGGTAGACGATAATATAGGCACGACTGGCGGAATTCCAGTTTAATTGTTATAAAATGCCAAAAAATGTAACATGATCATTTCGGAGTGTTGGTTATAGTTCATTGGGTAGTATTTGATATCCCGAACAAATATCATGTGATCTGGTACCGGCTCCCTACCAAGGCATCCGGCTTGGACCATGGCAGGCGATAATACATGCAGGACGGGCGAAATTCACATTTAATTGCCATATAATGCCAAAAAATGTAACTTGATCATTTCGAAACATTGGTTATCATTCCTTGGGTCGTATTTGATGTCCCGGACAAATATCATGCGATACGGTATTGGATTTGTACCAAGGCGTCAGGCCTGGACCATGGCAGGCAAAAATACAGGCACGACTTGCGGAATTCCTGTTTAATTGCCATAAAATGCCAAAAATATGTAACTTTATCATTTCGAAGCATTGGTGATGGTTCCTGGGGTCGTATTTGCTGTCCCGGACTAATATCATGCGATTCGGTACCGGCTCCGTACCAAGGCGTACGGCCTGGACCATGGCAGGCGATAATACAGGCACGACTAGCGGGATTTAAATTTAATTGCCAAAAAATGTAACTTGATCATTTCGAAGCGTTGGTTATAGTTCCTTGGGTTGTATTTGATGTTCCATAAAAATATCATGCGATCTGATACCGGCTTAGTATAAAGGCGTCTGACCTAGACCATGGCAGGCGATAATACAGGCACGACTAGCAGAATTCCTGGTTAATTTCCATAAAATGCCAAACAATGTAACTTGATCATTTCGAAGCGTTAGTTATGGTTCCTTGGGTCGTATTTTAAGTCCCGGAAAAATATCATGCGATCTGAAATCGGCTCCGTACCAAGGCGTCCGGCCGGGACCATGGCAGGCTTAAATACAGTACGACTAGCGTACCGTCTTAGTACAAAGGCGTCCGACCTGGACCATGGCAGGCGATAATACAGGCACGACTGGCAGAATTCCTAGTTAATTGCCATAAAATTCCAAAAAATGTAACTTGATCATTTCGAAGCGTTAGTTATGGTTCCTTGGGTCGTATTTGATGTCCCGGACAAATATCATGCGATCTGAAACCGGCTCGGTACTAAGGCGTCCGACCGGGACCGTGGCAAGCGTAAATACAGGCACGACTAGCGGAATACCAGTTTAATTGCCATAAAATGCCAAAAAATGTAACTTGATCATTTCGAAGCGTTGGTTATGGTTCCTTGGGTCGTATTAGATGCCCCGGACAAATATCATGCGATCCGGTACCGGCTCCGTACGAAAGCGTCCGGTCAGGACCATAGGAGGCGATAATAACGACTGGTGAAAATTCAGTTTAATTACCATAAAATGCCAAAAAATGTAACTTGAACATTTCGAAGCGTTAGTTATGGTTCCTTGGGTAGTATTTGATGTCCCAAAAAAATATCATGCGATCCGGTATGATCTCTGTACCAAGGCGCCCGACCTGGACCATGGCAGGCGATAAAACATGCACGACTGGCGGAATTCCTATTTAATTGCCAGAAAATGCCAAAAAATGTAACTTGATCATTTCTAAGCGTTGGTTATGGTTCCTTGGGTCATATTTGATTTCCCAAAAAAATATCATGCGATCCGGTAAAAGCTCCGTACCAAGGCGTCCGGCCTGGACCATGGAAGGCGATAATATAGGCCCGACTAGCGGAATTCCAGTTTAATTGCCATAAAATGCTAAAAATGTAACTGGATCATTTTGAAGCGTTGGTTATTGTTTCTTGGGTCGTATTTGATGTCCCGTAAAAATATCATGCGATCTAGTACCAGCTTCGTACCAAGGCGTCTGGCCTGGACTATGGCAGGCGATAATACAGGCACGACTGGCGGAATTCCAGTTTAATTGCCATAAAATGCCTAAAAATGTAACTTGATCATTTCGAAGTGTTGGTTATAGTTCCTTGGGTAGTATTTGATGTCCCGAACAAATATCATGTGATCTGGTACCGGCTTCGTACTAAGGCTTCCGGCTTGGACCATGATAGGCGATAATACATACAGCACTGGCGGAATTCCAATTTAATTGCCATAAAATTCCAAAAAAATGTAACTTGATCATTTCGAAGCATTGGTTATGGTTCCTTGGGTTGTATTTGATTTCCTTGACAAATATCATGCAATCCGGTGACGGCTCCGTACCAAGGCGTCCGGCCTGGACCATGGCAGGCGATAATAAAGGCATGACTCGCGGAATTCCTGTTTAATCACCAGAAAATGCCAAAAAATGTAACTTGATCATTTCGAAGCATTGGTTATGGTTCTTTGGGTCGTATTTGATGTACCAAGGTGTCCGGCCTGGACCATGGCAGGCGATAATACAGGCACGACTGGCGGAATTGCAGTTTAATTGCCATAAAATGCCAAAATATTTAACTTGATCATTTCGAAGCATTAGTTATGGTTCCTTGTGTCATATTTTATGTCTTGGAAAAATATCATGCCATCCGGTATCGGCTCCGTACAAGTGCATCCGGCTGGGACCATGGCATGCGATAATACAGGCACGACTGGCGGAATTCTAGTTTAATTGCCATAAAATGCAAAAAAAAATGTAACGTGATCATTAAGAAGCGTTGGTTACGGTTCCTTGGGTTGTATTTGATGTCCCGGACAAATATCATGCGATCCGGTACCGGCTCCGTACCAAGGCATCCGACTGGAACCATGGCAGGCGATAATATAGGCTCGACTGGCGGAATTCCAGTTTAATTGCCATAAAATGCAAAAAAAATGTAACTTGATCATTTTGAAGCGTTGGTTATGGTTCCTTGGGTCGTATTAGATGGTTCCGGCCTGACTATCGCAGGCGATAATAAAGACTAGCAAAATTCTAGTTGAATTGCCATAACATGCCATAAAATGTAACTTGATCATTTCGAAGCGTTATATATGGTTCCTTGGGTTGTATTTGATGTCCCCGACATATATCATGTGATTCGGTACCGGCTCCGTACCATGGCGTCCGCATGGACCATGGCAGGCGATAATACATGCACGATTAGCGGAATTCCTGTTTTATTGCAAGAAATGCCAAAAATGTAAATTGATCATTTCGAAGTATTGGTTATGGTTCCTTAGGTCATATTGATTTATCGGACAAATATTATGCAATCCGGTACCGACTCTGTACAAGGGCGTCCGGCCTGGACCATGGCAGGCGATAATAACGACTAGCGAAATTCTAGTTTACTTGCCATAACATGCCATAATATGTAACTTGATCATTTCGAAGCGTTATATATGGTTCCTTGGGTTGTATTTGATGTCCCCGACATATATCATGCGATCCGGTACCGGCTCCGTACGAAGGCGTCCGGCATGGACCATGGCAGGCGATAATAACGACTAGCGAAATTCTAGTTTAATTGCCATAACATGCCATAAAATGTAACTTGATCATTTCAAAGCGTTATATATGGTTCCTTGGGTTGTATTTGATTTCCCCGACATATATCATGTGATCCGGTACCGGTTCCGTACCAAGGCGTCCGGCATGGACCATGGCAGACGATAGTACAGGCTCGATTAGCGAAATTCCTGTTTTATTGCCAGAAATGCCAAAAATGTAGATTGAACATTTCGAAGTATTTGTTATGGTTGTCATATTGATTTATCGGACAAATATTATGCGATCCGGTACTGACTCTGTTCCAAGGCGTCCGGCCTGGACCATGGCAGGCGATAATACAAGCACGACTGGCGGAATTCCTGTTTAATTGCTATAAAATACAAAAAAATGTAACATGATAATTTTGAAGTGTTGGTCATAGTTCTTTGGGTAATATTTGATGTCTCGAACAAATATCAGGCGATCTGGTACCGGCTCCCTACCAAGGCGTCCGACTTGGACCATGGCAGGCGATAATACATGCAGGACGGGCAGAATTCACATTTAATTGCCATAAAATGCCAAAAAATGTAACTTGATCATTTCGAAGCGTTGGTTATCGTTCCTTCGGTCGTATTTGATGTCCCGGACAAATATCATGCGATTCGGTACTGGCTCCATACCAAGGCATCTGGCCTGGACCATGGTAGGCGATAATACAGGCACCACTGGTGGAATTCCAGTTTAATTGCCATAAAATGCCAAAAAATGTAACTTGATCAATTCAAAGCGTTAGTTATGGTTCCTTGGGTCGTATTTGATGTCCCGGACAAATATCATGCGATCTGGTACCGGCTCCGTACCAAGGCGTCTGGTCGGGACCATGGCAGGCGATAATACAGGCACGACTGGCGGAATTCAGTTTAATTGCCATAAAATGCCAAAAAATGTAACTTAACCATTTCGAAGCGTTATATATGGTTCCATAGGTTGTATTTGATGTCCCCGACATATATCATGCGATCTGGTACCGGCTCCGTCCCAAGGCGTCCGGCATGGACCATGGCAGACGATAATACAGACACGATTAGCAGAATTCCTATTTTATTGCCAAAAATGCCAAAAATGTAAATTGATCATTTTGAAGTATTGGTTATGGTTCCTTAGGTCATATTTATTTACCCGACAAATATTATGTGATCCGATACCGACTATGTACCAAGGCTTCCGGCCTGGACCATGGAAGGCGATAATACAGGCACGACTGGCGCAATTCCTGTTTAATTGCTATAAAATACCAAAAAATGTAACATGATCATTTTAAAGTGTTGGTTATAGTTGCTTGGGTAGTATTTGATTTCCTGAACAAATATCATGCGATCTTGTACCGGCTCCCTACCAGGGCGTCCGGCTTGGACCATGGCAGGCGATAATACATGCAGGATGGGCGGAATTCACATTTAATTTCCATAAAATGCCAAAAAATGTAACTTGATCATTTCGAAGCGTTGGTTATCGTTCCTTCGGTCGTATTTGATGTCCCGGAAAAATATCATGCGAACCGGTACTGGCTCCGTACCAAGGCTTCTGGCCTGGACCATGGTAGGCGGTAATACATGCACCACTGGCGGAATTCAAGTTTAATTGCCATAAAATGCCAAAAAATGTAACTTGATCAATTCAAAGCGTTAGTTATGGTTCCTTGGATCGTATTTGATGTCCCAGACAAATATCATGCGATCCGGCACTGGCTCCATATCAAGGCGTCCGGCCGGGACCATGGCAGGCGATAATACAGGTACGACTGGCGAAGTTTCAGTTTAATTGCCATAAAATGCAAAGAAAATGTAACGTGATCATTTCGAAGCGTTGGTTATGGTTCCTTGGGTCGTATTTGATGTCTCGGACAAATATCATGCGATCCGGTACCGGCTACCTACTAAGGCGTCCGACCTGGACCATGGCGGGCGATAATACAGGCACGACTGGCGGAATTCCAGTGTAATTACCATAAAATGCCAAAAAATGTAACTTGATCATTTCGAGGCGTTATATATGGTTCCTTGGGTTGTATTTGATGTCCCCGACATATATCATGCAATCCGGTACCGTCTCCGTACCAAGGCGTCCGGCATGGACCATGGCAGACGATAATACAAGCACGATTAGCGGAATTCCTATTTTATTGCCAGAAATGCCAAAAATGTAAATTGATCATTTCAAAGTATTGGTTATGGTTCCTTAGGCCATATTTATTTACCGGAAAAATATTATGCAATCCGGTGCCGACTCTGTACCAAGGCGTCCGGCCTGGACCATGCCAGGCGATAATACAGGCACGATTGGCGGAATTCTAGTTTAATTGCCATAAGATGCCAAAAAATTTAACTTGATAATTTCAAAGAGTTGGTTATGGTTCCTTTGGTCGTATTTGATGTCCTGGCCAAATATCATGAGATCCGGTACCGGTTCTGTACCAAGGCGTCCGGAATGGACCATGGCAGGAAATAATACAGGCACGACTAGCGGAATTCCAGTTTAATTGCGATAAAATGCCAAAAAATGTAAATTGATCATTTCGAAGCATTGGTTATGGTTGCTTGGGTTGTATTTGATGTCCCGGAAATATATCATGCGATCCGGTACCGTCTCCGTACCAAGGCATCCGGCCTGAACTATGGAAGGCGATAATAAAGGCACGACTGGCGGAATTCCAGTTTAATTGCCATAAAATACCAAAAAATTTAACTTGATAATTTCGAAGAGTTGGTTATGGTTACTTTGGTCGCATTTCATGTCCTGGACAAATATCATGAGATCCGGTACCTCTTTCGTACCAAGGCGTCCGGATTGGACCATGGCAGGCGATAATACAGGCACCACTGGCGGAATTCCAGTTTAATTGCGATAAAATGTCAAAAAATGTAAATTGATCATTTCGAAGCGTTAGTTATGGTTCCTTGGGTCGTATTTGATGTCCCGGATAAATATCATGTGATCCGGTACCGGCTCCGTACCAAGTGTCCGGCCTGGACTATGGCAGGCGATAATACGGGCACGACTGGCTGAATTACAGTTTAACTCCTATAAAATTCAAAAAAAGTAACGTGATCATTTTGAAGCATAGGTTGTGGATCTTTGGGTTGTATTTGATGTCCCGGACAAACATCATGCGATCCAATACCGACTACGTACCAAGGCGCCCGTCCTGGACCATAGTAGGTGATAATAGACGCACGACTGGCGGAATTCAAATTTAATTGCCACAAAATACCAAAAAATGTAACTTGATCAATTTGAAGTGTTGTTTATGGTTCCTTGGGTCGTAGTTGATGTCCCGGAAAAATATCATGTGATCCGGTACTGGTTCTGTACCAAGGCATCTGGCCTAGACCATGGTAGGCGATAATACAGGCACCACTGGCGGAATTCCAGTTTAATTGCCATAAAATGCCAAAAAATGTAACTTGATCATTTCAAAGCGTTAGTTATGGTTCCTTGGGTCGTATTTGATGTCTCGAACAAATACCATGCGATCCGGTACAGGCTACGTACTAAGGCGTCCGGCCTGGACCATGGCAGGCGATAATACAGGCACGACTGGCGGAATTCCAGTTTAATTGCCATAAAATGCCAAAAAATGTAACTTGATCATTTCGAAGCGTTGGTTATGGTTCCTTAGATCGTATTTGATGTCCCGAAAAAATATCCAGCTATCCGGTATCGGCTCCGTGCCAAGGCGTCCGGCCTGGACCATGGTAGGCGATAATACAGGCACCACTGGCGGAATTCCAGTTTAATAGCCATAAAATGCCAAAAAATGTAACTTGATCATTTCAGAAGCGTTGGTTATGGTTCCATGGGTCGTATTTTATGTCCCGTAAATATATCATGTGATGCGGTACCGGCTCCGTACCTAGGCGTCCGGCATGGATCATGGCAGGCGATAATACATGCACGACTAGCGGAGTTCCAGTTTAATTTCTGTAAAATGCAAAAAAAATGTAACGTGATCATTTAGAAGCATTGGTTATGGTTCCTTGGGTCGTATTTGATGTCCCGGTCAAATATTATGCGATCCGGTACCAGCTTCGTACCAAGGCGACCAGCCTGGACCATGGCAGGCGATAACAAAAGCACGACTAGAAGAATTTCAGTTTAATTGCAATAAAATGCCAAAAATGTAACTTGATCATTTCGAAGCGTTAATTATGGTTCCTTGGGTTGTATTTGATTTCCCGGAAAAATATCATGCAATCCGGTACCGGCTCCGTACCAAGGCATCCGGCCTGGACCATGGCAGGCGATAATAAAGGCACGACTGGCGGAATTCTTGTTTAATCACAAGAAAATTCCAAAAAAAGTAACTTGATCATTTCGAAGCATTGGTTATGGTTCTTTGGGTCGTATTTGATATCTCAAAAAAATATCATGCGATCCGGTACCGGCTCCGTACCAAGGCGTCCGGCCTGGACCATGGCAGGCGATAATACAGGCACGACTGGCAGAATTGCAGTTTAATTGCCATAAAATGCCAAAATATTTAACTTGATCATTTCGAAGCGTTAGTTATGGTTCCTTGTGTCATATTTGATGTCTCGGAAAAATATCATGTCATCCCGTACCGGCTCCGTACCATGGCATCCGGCTGGGACCATGGCATGCGATAATAAAGGCACGACTGGCGGAATTCCAGTTTAATTGCCATAAAATGCAAAAAAATGTAACGTGATCATTTCGAAGCGTTGGTTATGGTTCCTTGGGTCGTATTAGATGCCCCAGAAAAATATCATGCGATCCGGTACCGGCTCCGTACCAAGGCGTCCGGCCTAGACAATGGCAGGCGATAATCACGACTAGCGAAATTCTAGTTTAATTGCCATAACATGCCATAAAATGTAACTTAATCATTTCGAAGCGTTATATATGGTTCCTTGGGTTGTATTTTATGTCCCCAAAATATAACATGCGATCCGGTACCGGCTCCGTACCAAGGTGTCTGGGATGGACCATGGCATACGATAATACAGGCACGATTGGCGGAATTCCAGTTTAATTGCCATAAAATGCCAAAAAATGTAACTTGATCATTTCGAAGCGTTATATATGGTTCCTTGGGTTATATTTGATGTCCCCGACTTATATCATGCAATCCGGTACCGGCTCCGTACCAAGGCGTCCGGCATGGACCATGGAAGACGATAATACATGCACGATTAGCGGAATTCCTGTTTTATTGCCAGAAATGCGAAAAATGTAAATTGATCATTTCGAAGTATTGGTTATGGTTCCTTAGGTCATATTGATTTACCGGACAAATATTATGCGATCCGGTACCGACTCTGTACCAAGGTGTCCGACCTGGACCATGGCAGGAGATAATACAGGCATGACTGGCGGAATTCAAGTTTAAATTCCATAAGATGCCAAAAAATTTAACTTGATAATTTCGAAGAGTTGGTTATGGTTCCTTTGGTCGTATTTGATGTCCTGGCCAAATATCATGAGATCCGGTACCAGCTCTGTACCAAGGCGTCCGGACTGGACCATGGCAGGCGATAATATAGGCACGACTAGCGGAATTCCAGTTTAATTGCGATAAAATGCCAAACAATGTAAATTGATCATTTCGAAGCATTGGTTATGGTTGCTTTGGTCGTATTTGATGTCCCGGACAAATATCATGCGATCCGGTACCGTCTCCATACCAAGGCGTCCGGCCTGGACTATGGCAGGCGATAATACAGGCACGACTAGCGGAATTCCAGTATAATTGCCATAAAATGCCAAAACATTTAACTTGATAATTTCGAAGAGTTGGTTATGGTTCCTTTGGTTTCATTTCATGTCCTATCCAAATATCATGAGATCTGGTACCGCTTTCGTACCAAGGCGTCCGGACTGGACCATGGCAGGCGATAATACAGGCACGACTGGCGGAATTTCAGTTTAATTGCGATAAAATGCCAAAAAATGTAAATTGATCATTTCGAAGCGTTAGTTATGGTTCCTTGGGTCGTATTTGATATCCCGGACAAATATCATGTGATCCGGTACCGGCTCCGTACCAAGGCGTCTGGCCTGGACTATGGCAGGCGATAATACGGGCACGACTGGCTGAATTCCCGTTTAACTCCTATAAAATGCAAAAAAAAGTAACGTGATCATTTTGAAGCATAGGTTATGGTTTTTTGGGTTGTATTTGATGTCCCAAACAAACATCATGCGATCCGATACCGACTACGTACCAAGGCGTCCGTCCTGGACCATGGTAGGCGATAATACACGCACGACTGGCGGAATTCGAATGTAATTGCCATAAAATACCAAAAAATGTAACTTGGTCAATTCGAAATGTTGTTTATGGTTCCTTGGGTCGTATTTGATGTCCCGGAAAAATATCATGCGATCCGGTACTAGCTCCGTACCAAGGCATCTGGCCTGGACCATGGTAGGCGATAACATAGGCACCACTGGCGGAATTCCAGTTTAATTGCCACAAAATGCCAAAAACTGTAACTTGATCATTTCAAAGCGTTAGTTATGGTTCCTTGGGTCGTATTTGATGTCTCTGACAAATATCATGCGATCTGGTACCGGCTCCGTACCAAGGCGTCCGGCCGGGACCATGGCAGGCAATAATACAGGTACGACTGGTGAAGTTCCAGTTTAATTGCCATAAAATGCAAAAAATGCGATAATACGGGCACAACTGGCTGAATTCCAGTTTAACTCCTATAAAATGCAAAAAAAAAGTAACGTGATCATTTTGAAGCATAGCTAATGGTTTTTTGGGTTGTATTTGATGTCCCATACAAACATCATGCGATCCGATACCGACTACGTACCAAGGCGTCCGTCCTGGACCATGGTAGGCGATAATACACGCACGACTGGCGGAATTCGAATGTAATTGCCATAAAATGCCAAAAAATGTAACTTGATCATTTCGAAGCATTGGTTATGGTTTCTTAGGTTGTATTTGATGTCCCGGAAAATATCCAGCTATCCGGTATCGGCACCGTGCCAAGGCGTCCGGCCTGGACCATGGTAGGCAATAATACAGGCACCATTGGCAGAATTCCAGTTTAATTGCCATAAAATGCCAAAAAAAAATAACTTGATCATTTCAGAAGCGTTGCTTATGGTTCCTTGGGTCCTATTTGATGTCCTGTAAATATATCATGCAATCCGGTATCGGCTCCGTACCAAGGCGTCCGGCATGGATCATGGCAGGCGATAATAAAGGCACGACTAGCGGAGTTCCAGTTTAATTGCTATAAAATGCAAAAAAACATGTAACGTAATCATTTCGAAGCGTTGGTTATGGTTCCTTGGGTCGTATTTGATGTCCCGGGCAAATATAGTGCGATCCGGTACCAACTCCGTACCAAGGCGTCCTGCCGGGACCATGGCAGGCGATAATACAAGCACGACTAGTAGAATTTCAGTTTAATTGCAATAAAATGCCAAAAATGTAAATTGATCATTTCGAAGCGTTAATAATGGTTCCTTGGGTTGTATTTGATTTCCCGGACAAATATCATGCAATCCGGTACCGGCTCTGTACCAAGGCGTCCGGCCTGGACCATGGCAGGTGATATTAAAGGCACGACTGGCAGAATTCCTGTTTAATCACCAGAAAATGCCAAAAATGTAACTTGATCATTTCGAAGCATTGGTTATGGTTATTTGGGTCGTATTTGATGTCTCGAAAAAATATCATGCGATCCGGTATCGGCTCCGTACCAAGGCGTCCGGCCTGGACCATGGCAGGCGATAATACAGGCACGACTGGCGGAATTGCAGTTTAATTGCCATAAAATGCCAAAACATTTAACTTGATCATTTCGAACTGTTAGTTATGGTTCCTTTTGTCATATTTGATGTCTCGGAAAAATATCATGCCATCCGGTACCGGCTCCGTACCAAGGCATC
>ML306086.1:0-13480 GCA_005239505.1 Nicotiana paniculata
ATTTGACTAACATAGTCAAATATAGAATAAAGTTACCATATACTATTGACATTTATTAGTTTGTCACTTGACTTAACCACAATGTCAATTATATATGGTAATTTTATAGCTTTAATATATATATTTAAAAACTTTATCAAATAATATATATATTTGTCTTTGACTAACATAGTCAAATATAGAATAAAGTTACAATATACTATTGACATTTATTAGTTTGTCACTTGGCTTAACCACAATGTCAATTATATATGGTAACTTTATAACTTTAATATATATATATATATATATATATATATATATATATATATATATATATATATATATATATATATATATATATATATATATATATATNTCGGAACAAATAAAACTATTATAGAGAAATTTGACTGTAATAACAATGTATCCAATTTTGATAGTTGACCGGTGAATGCCCAGCTAGCGTTTCTGTGGTGTGTCCTCCACCAATAATAGGACAATTGGTCCCATAATTTTGAATTGGAAGGCACGCAACAAATTAAATCCAGCTCTTTTACTAACGACAAAAATAACGCTCTTCTAATTTTGCCATTCTTTAAACAGTCTTTTTCGTTGATAATTCAAAATTGTTCAATCATTGAAGCAATTAAATTAATTAAAAATACTGGAATTGCTGTTAAATTGTATTTTATTTCATTTCAGACACCCCATCACAAGTTTGCTTCGTTAGAAGAAGACAAGAAGCTAACCACACGGATTCTTTGCATGTGAAACCTAAAATTATTTTTGTCTCGGTATTGCATTTTTATTAGTTAAAGGCTTATGTTTTACCAAAAATACGATAATATACTTATGTGAGATCTGTTAAGCTAAGATGACAGGTTAATTCTAGTTAAGGTTAATAACTGTTAGATCTACAAAAGCAATGATTAATGAGAGGAGTAGAGACGTCGTGATATTGAATGCTAAACCAGGATGCTTATAATGATTGACAATGAATATACAGTGGAATATATGAAATGAATGCATGCAATGGCAATAAATGTAATAACAAATGATTACACGTCTGAATACCGAGTGGCGAATATCAACTGTATTGTTGTCAGCTAAATAAATGATGGAGAGCGTGAATGTGATACTGAGTTCTTGGATCTTGTATATAGAAAGGTGTTTCTTAACTTGGGAATCAATAGATGAGACAAGAAGTGTATATTCTTTCGATAGTCAACAATATATAATGTTCTTTTTTCTCTCCCCCTAGTGTTCTATATATAGGAGACATCATTTAAGGAACCCTAAAAAGTACAAGGGAGGAAATATTCTATTGGAATATTCTCCGTCTCTAGTTAAAAACTGCGTTGTCGTCACTAAAGACTCCTACTCGACTTCGTCTGAGTTAGGACCTCTGCCCCTAATTGTTGGTCGAGCTACGCTTCGGCCTCGGTCGCTGGCCTTATGAAATCTGATCCAAATTTCGACCAATACAGTTAGTCCCTCCGCTTATCAAGGTCGTGGGCACCTCGTCCTTAGTGAGCAGATTATTCTGCGTCCATTATAAAGGAAATTTGGTCGTAACCAGGTAATCAACGTTTGTTAAGGCCGTAACCGGCGCAAGTGACGTCAAGTGATTGTCATTATCACGCGCGTCATCACTATGCATCTTCTCCATGCAATGCCTGCAATTTTGATGTTTCGATTCTTGTGCTTGCAGGTAGCTTTTGGCCTCGATTTTGAGGCCCACCAACCCTATAAATAGGTGAGGGTTCCTTCATTTGAAACTTTCACCATCTCCCTTCCTAACAATACCTTTCGTGCTTCCCCTTCTTTTCTTCTGTGAAGTCTTTCTCCTGACTTCTTCAGCCCCTTTCTTGACCCTTATTTTGTTTTCCTTCCATTGTTCGATCTACTATAATCATAATGTAGGCTTCTTCCCATAGTCATGAAGATATTTCCGACGCTGCTCCCTTGTCAGTGGCTATTCTTCCTACCGATGAATAAGTTCCGATTGAGGGAGACGATAGCTTCCCTTCCGTTGATGAGGTGATACCAAAGAACCCCGCAATTAGAAATGACTTCCCTAGAGGGCCTGGGCCTACCCCTGAACCCGAACTTTCCGAAACGAGGGAGGCTGGACTAGCTGAGATGCGAACCAAATATCGCATCCCTTCTCACATAGAGATCGTCACCGCGAGAGGTGACACGGTCCAGGTTCACCATCCTGGGCTCTATTCCTTCTATGTCTATCCACTTACCATCGGTTATACCTTTCCACTTCCCAAGCTGTCTGAGGAATTTTGCCGTTTCTACAGCCAAATATTATACAAATTCATTAATTTATGCTCAAAACATGGAAATTCTCCTACTCACTTAGTAAATTTCCCATTCTTGAAGAAACTCTACAATCCGACCCCGGTCTCACATGCTCGGATTCCGCAAATTCACGAAGGAAACACTCACCCATAGCCTAAGGATCATTAATATACGATTTCTACTTGATTTCATAGCAAATTCACGGGTAAATTCTCACATTAACGGAAGCCCTAGATTACTACCCCATTCTTGAATTTCCACTAATTTAGGTAGTTAATTAAGCTAGTATTTCATGTATGAAGCTAATATTAGAGTGGAAGTTACTTACCTTCAATGACCAGGTCGTTTGCCCCTCTAAAATGGTGGAAATCGCCCCAAGGAAGAAGATGAAGATAAGGGAAATGAGTTAATTCCCGTGTATAAAAACACATTGTCTGGACAGCGTTTTCGCAGCTGCGACTCGAGGACCGCACCTGCGGTCTCGCACCTACGAGCAAAAGCTCGGACCTGCGAAAATGGACTAGGATGCCTGGGCCCGCACCTGCAGAGTGGAGACCGCACATGCGGCTCTGCTCCTGCGGAATTTTGTACGCACCTGCGATAATTGACCTGACCACTGGGGGTCGACCCTGCGAGGCTGGGACCGCAGGGGCGGTCCCGCACCTGCGACTGGGCAACCGCACCTGCGGTCACACCAGAACAGGTGCACCAGCAGGTAAATCAGCTGGTTTTTTGCCTCATGTGGTGTCCGAGAGGCACGTGGGCCCACCCGAGCCCCTGTCCAAATATACCAACGAGTCCCAAATCATAATACGAACTTGCTCGAGCCTTCAGAACACCCAAAACAACGCTAAAACTCAAAATCATACCTCAAAACCCCTAGAACCAAACTTAGGAACTTTAGTTTTCTAGACTTCGCTAACAACGCGCCGAAACGACCTATACTACTCAGAATGAAACCAAATTTTGCAGGCAAGTCATAAATGACATAATGGAACATTCCCGATCTCGGAATTCCATTCGGACCTTGATATCGCAAAAATACGTCCCAAACCATAATAGGAACTTAAGGAACTCCTAATTCAATATTGGGCGCCAAAACGCTCCCGGGTCATCAGAAACCCATTCCGAACATACGCCCAGGTCCGGAATCATCATACGAAGCTACCGCAATCGTCGAAACTCGATTCCAAGGTCGTTTACTAAAAATGTTGACCGAAGTCAAACTTAGCCTTAAAAGCCAACTTAAGGAACTGAATGCTCCTATAGCACTCTAAACACTTCTGAATCCCAGACCACCACTCCCCGCAAGTAATAAATCATAATAAGTCGCCATGGGAGGTTTCATTTAGGGGAACGGGGTCCGATAAGGCAAAACGACTGGTCGGGTCGTTACATTCTCCACCTCTTAAACAAACGTTCGTCCTCGAACGGGTCTAGAATCATACTTGGAGTGCTGAATAAGTGTGGATATCTGCTCCGCATGTCCTCCTCGGACTCCCAGGGTGCCTCCTCGACTGGTTGGCCCCTCCACTGGACCTTTACGGCAGAAACTCTCTTGGACCTCAATTGGCGGTCTTGTCTATCAATAATGGCAATTGGCTCATCCTCGTAGCCCAAGCTCTCATCCAACTGAATAGTGCTGAAATCAACCACGTGAGAGAAATCGGCGTGGTACTTTCGGAGCATGGATACATGAAAAACTGGATGAACTCCTGATAAACTGGGAGGTAAGGCTAGCTCATAAGCAATCTCCCCAACTCGCCTCAACACCTCGAAGGGACCTATAAACCTTGAGCTCATCTTGCCCTTCTTCCCAAACCTCATAATACCCTTCATAGGCGAGACTTTCAACAGGACCATATCTCCCTCCATAAATAATACATTACGCGCCCTCTGATCCGCGTAACTCTTATGTCTGGACTGTGCAGTGCGGAGCCTCTCCTGAATCAAGTTCACTTTATCCAAAGCATCCCTCACTAGGTCGGTGCCGTATAACTTAGACTCGCCAAGCTCAAATCACCCGATAGGAGAACGACATCACCGACCATACAAAGCCTCAAATGGTGCCATCTCAATGCTAGACTGGTAACTATTATTGTAATCAAACTCGGCCAAAGGCAAGAACTGGTCCCACTGACCTCCGAAATCAATCACACATGCCCTGAGCATGTCTTCCAATATCTGAATTGTACGCTCCGACTGACCATCAGTTTGAGGATGAAATGTTGTGCTAAGGTCTATCTGGGTACCCATCTCTCTATGTAATGCTCTCCAGAAGTGCGAGGTGAACTGAGGACCTCGATCTGATATAGTGGACGCTGGCACACTGTTCAACCGGACTATCTCCCGGATGTAGATCTCGGTCAACCTCCCAGAAGTATAAGTAGTAGCTACTGGAATGAAATGCGCCGATTTGGTCAATCTATCCACAATGACCCAAACCGCGTCAACCTTCCGCAAAAATCGAGGCAACCCAACCACGAAGTCCATAATGATGCGCTCCCATTTCCACTCTGGAATGGGCATCTGCTGAAGTAGGCCTCCTGGCCTCTGGTGCTCATACTTCACCTGCTGACAATTAAGACACCTAGCCACATACTCCACAATATCCTTCTTCATTCGCCTCCACCAGTAATGCTGCTTCAAATCACGATACATCTTCGTAGCACCAGGATGAATAGAGTACCGAGAACTGTGTGCCTCCTCTAGAATCCTCTCTCTCAAGCCATCAACCTTAGGAGCACATAAGCGGCCATGAAGTCTCAGAACACCATCCTCGCCAATAATAATCTCCTTGGCCCTTCCCTGAACCACTGTCTCTCGTAGCTCAGCCAAACACGAATCATCATACTGCCGAGCCTTAATCTCCCCCAATAACGAAGACTGAGCGATCACATGTGCAAGAACTCGATGAGGCTCTGAAAGGTCTAATCTCACCAGGCGATTAGCCAAGGACTGAATGTCGAAGGCTAGAGGTATCTCCTCCGCTGCAATATAAGCCAAGCTACCCATACTCTCCGTCTTCCTGCTCAAAGCATCTGCTACTACGTTTGCCTTTCCCGGGTGATAAAGAATGGTGATATCATAATCCTTCAACAACTCAAGCCACCTGTGTTGCCTCAAATTAAGATCATTCTGCTTGAACAAATGCTGCAAGCTACGGTGGTCTGTATAAACCTCACAAGACACTCCATACAAGTAGTGCCTCCAAATCTTAAGAGCATGAACAATCGTCGCCAACTCCAAATCGTGCACAGGGTAATTCTTCTCATGAACCTTCAGTTGGCGCAAAGCATAAACAATAACTCTCCCTTCTTGCATCAATACACACCCCAAGCCAACGCTTGAAGCGTCACAATATACTGTATACATCCCAGAACCAGAAGGCAATACTAAGACTGGTGCCGAGGTCAATGTTGTCTTAAGCTTCTGAAATCTCTCCTCACACTCGTCAGACCATCGAAACAGGGAATTCTTCTGAGTCAATCTAGTCAATGGAGCTGCAATAGAAGAGAACTCCTCCACAAATCGGCGATAATAGCCTCCTAGGCCCAAGAAGCTCCTGATCTCTGTAGCTGAAGTAGGACGCGACCAACTCTGAACCGCCTCAACCTTCTGAGGATCAACCTTGATACCCTCTCTGGATACCACATGCCCCAAGAATGATACGGAACCCAACCAGAACTCACACTTGGAGAACTTAGCATATAGCTTTTGTTCTTGCAAAGTCTGGAGCACAACTCTCAAATGCTGCTCGTGCTCCCCCAGACTACGTGAGTAAATCAAAATGTCATCAATAAAGACAATGACAAAGGAATCAACATACGGCTTGAACACCATATTCATCAAGTCCATGAATGCCGCTGGAGCATTAGTCAAACCAAAGGACATCACCAGGAACTCATAATGGCCATATCTTGTACGAAAAGCAGTCTTCAGAACATCTGAAACCCAAATCCTCAACTGATGATACCCCGATCTCAAATCAATCTTCGAAAACACACGAGCACCCTGCAACTGGTCAAACAAATCATCGATGCGCGACAAAGGATACTTGTTCTTAATGGTAACTTTTTTCAGCTGGCGGTAATCAATACACATCCGCATATACCAATCCTTCTTCTTTACAAATAAAACTGGAGCACCCTACGGCGATACACTCGGCCTGATAAACCCCTTAGCTAACAACTCCTCAAGCTGCTCCTTCAACTCCTTCAACTCTTTCGGAGCCATACGGTACGAAGGAATAGATATAGGTTGGGTGCCTGAAGCTAAGTCAATGCAGAAATCAATATCATGATCCGGAGGCAGGTCCGAAAGATCCGAAGGAAATACATCGGCAAACTCTCGAACCACTAGTACTGAATCAATCGTTGGAGACTCGACGGTGGTGTCCCGCACATAAGCAAGATAGGCCATACATCCCTTCTCGACCATATTTCGAGCCTTCAAGAATGAAATAACCCGGCTGGTTGTACTAACTAAGGAACCTCTCCACTCCAGCCTAGGTGGCTCGGGCATGGCTAGAGTAACTGTCTTGGCATAGCAATCTAGCACGACATGATAAGGAGACAGCCAATCCATGCCCAAAATAATCTCGAAATCAACCATGTCGAGCAATAAGAGATCCGCTCGGGTCTCGAATCCACAAAACGAAATCACACAGGACTGACAAATCCGGTCTACAACCACAGAATCACCCATGGGAGTGGACATAAATAGGAGAACCCAAGGACTCACGAGGGACATCCAGAAGCTAAGCAAATAAGACTGAAACATAGGAATAAGTGGATCCTGGATCAAACAACATCGATGCCTCTCTACCACATACTGTAATAATACATGTGATCACGGCGTCTGAGGCCACTACATCTGATCTGGTCGGGATAGCATAGAATCTAGTTGGAGCACCGGAAGACTGAGTCCCGCCAGGATAAACAAGAGCTGGCTGACCTCAGCTGGCATGAATAGGGGCTGGCAGAGCTCCCCCTGCCTGGCCTCCACCTCTGGGATGACCCATACCAGTCTGCCCTCCACCCCTGGGTGGACGAATCGCGGGTGCTGGAAATGTAGGCTGATAGCTCTGCTGAACGGCATTGCCCCGAAACTTGGGGCAAGTCCTCCTCTTATGTCCCGGGTCCCCACACTCGTAACATCTGGCTGGTGGCATGGCCTGCTGCCCTGAAGAAGGACCCTGGACAACTAGGAGACGATGAGGACTCTCCGGCATGGCACTGAAGTAAGGAATAGAAGACCCCTGATGACCGGAATACCCGCCTGAGGAACCCTGAATGGCTGGTGGGCGGTAGGAACTCTCTTGCATGGCGCTGAAATAGGGCCTCACTGGAGCACCACGGGGAGGTGGCGGAGAATCTGAATATGGAGGCCTTCTAGACTGGCCTCTACCGAACTGACCTTTACCCCTGGCTGGGGCACCTCTGAAATCTCCTGAACATCTAGCTCTCTTATCCTGCTGTACCTGCTCCCTGATCCTCAACCGATAACCCTCGATCCTACGAGCAATCTCCACTACCAGCTGATAAGGAGTCCCCATCTCCACCTATCGGGCCATGTTGGCCCTAATACCTGAGTGCAGCTCTGCTACAAATCTCCGCACTCTCTCAGCATCAGTAGGCAATATCATAAGGGCATGACGGGACAACTCGGAAAATCTGGCCTCGTAATCTGTCACGGACATCTGCCCCTGCTCCAGCTGCTCAAACTGATATCGCATCTCTTCCCTCTCGGAGGGTGGAATATACCTGTCCAAGAACAGGTGAGTGAACTGCTCCCAAGTGATGGTAGGGGAACCTGCTGGCCTACCTAGGATGTAGGACGATAATATTATGTGAGGTCTGTTAAGCTAAGATGACAGGTTAATCCTAGTTAAACTTAATAACCGTAAGATCTACGAAAGCAATGATTAATGAGCGGAGTAGAGACGTCGTGATATTGAATGTTAAACCAGGATGCTTATAATGATTGACAATGAATATACAGTGGAATATATGAAATGAATGCATGCAATAGCAATAAATGTAATAATAAATGATTACACGTCCGAATACCGAATGGTGAATATCAACTGTCTTGTTATCAGCAAAGTAAATGATGGACAACATGAATGTGATACTGAGTTCTTGGATCTTGTATATAGAAATGTGTTTCTTAACTTGGGAATCAATAGATGAGACAAGAAGTGTATATTCTTTCGATAGTCAACAATACAGAATGTTTTTTTTTCTCTCCCCCTAGTGTTCTATATATTAGAGACATCATTTAAGGAACCCTGAAAAGTACAAGGAAGGGAATATTCTGTTAGAATATTCACCGTCTCTAGTTAAAAACTGGGATGTCGTCACTAAAGACTCCTGCTCGACTTCGTCTGAGTTAGGACCTCTGCCCCTAATTGTTGGTCGAGCTATGTTTCGACCTCGGCCGGTGGCCTTATGAAATCTGATCCAAATTTCGACCAATACAACTTACTTAAAGGTTAAGTGTTGAAAATGGTTTGGGCGGAGAAAATGTAAAGATTTCGTTATTTCAAAAAAAAAAAAAAAGAATTTACTTGAATTTGGTTTCACCTTTATTACCGCCCTAATAAAAAACACATTTGAATTTATCACATATATTAAAATGGGTTTGTTGATATGTTAGAATTTCTTTTGGGATTATGACTTTTTCCAATAACATGCTTCCCCGATGGAGAATTTCACTTGAAACACACATATGTTGTTTTATCGAAATGAAGATAAAATGCATATATATGAGGCGAAGCCGTTTTATCCCTTCACTTGAGCATCGAAACGTTTAGCCACATAACAAAGTGAACCCATTTGTGAATTAAATACTTATAGAAATTTTGTCATGTCACCATTTCAAAATTTTATGCACGAGGTCCTCCTTTAGGACATGAGTTCGTTTGGGTTTAAACTTAAGATTTACCACAAAATAACATATCTCAAAACAAAGGAAATTTAGAATTTTAATATAGTGGATGTGAGGTAGTAAACTACTAGTTTGTAAATATATATGTCATATATTTATTTGGTTGGTATAAATATACGATTCGAATAAGTAAACTGGAAAGCCACTCTAAAATCTCTCTTTCTTTAACAATTAAGAAAGAAATTATTTGCTTTAGAGTGTTTCTTTGTGAAAACAACAATAACGATGCATTAAAATTTCACAAGTGGGGTATGTGAAGGGAAATGTGTACACAGACTTTATCCCTACCCCGATGGAATAGAGATATTGTTTTCTTTGAGAAACTATTTGTAAATAATTATTATTGAAGAAGTATTTTGAAAAACTAAAATGTACGAATGATTTTCTTGAAAGTTACTGCCCATCCATTTTACGTTTTTTTTTTGTTGTTGAATATGTCATCTTAGTAGGTGTTTGGACATAAAAATTATAATTTTTGAAAAATAATAGTATTTGGAGTTAAGTTGAAAAATGAAATTTGAAATACAAATTATGTTTGGACATATATTTTATTTGAAAAATATTACAGTTTTGTGAGTCGGGAGAAAAAGTTTCCTGAAAATTTTGAAAATATGGCCACAATCAGTTTTTGATTTCCAAAAACTTGTAAAATTTGATGGACAAACACTTTTTTGAATTTTATTTTTGAAAAAAAGAAAAATTTTATACAGACAAAAGGTGTATTATACCATCCTTGAGACAGAACTAAATAAAGAATATACTTTTGCGAGTATTTTTTTCCCCTATAAAATTTACAGCGCAGTATTCTACATCTGAAAATTTATACTACCTACTCAAGAGTTCACTACTAGAGACAAAATCACAAAATCCCCCAAACGCAATTGCGAAGCAGACAAGACTAGCAGCTCAGGGTTTGCGTTTCACGTCTTGAATCGCCATTGAGGTAACACTGTTTTCCAGCTCTATCATTTTTATCCTCAAATCCATACTCTCCCAGCAAGAGTCGATCTTTTGTTTTGTTTTCTGCATCCTGGATTGTCCGAATCGGATCTGGTGAAACCCAATTGAAAAAAAAGATTCGATCCGTAGCTCGATGTACCCTTTGGAAGTGTATCCATCAACCAGAATTGCGCATTTCTAACTTCTATGTGGAATCTTACAATATAAACTGGACAAGAATTTAAGTTTAGGGTTGAGAATTTTCGAATTTTGCCTTGATTGAAGTCAATTTGGGTTTGGAAAGTGGGGACATCCAGTGTGGTCAGGTGAATGCAACTCAATTAAAATTGGGTCATCTGAGGTTTAATTGGACTACATTCATAGGCTTCAGCTAGGTGGAATATCTCGGATTTGATGCAATGGTTGAAATAGCGGAATCTTCGGAATCTGGGTCTGGGTTATTGAATTCAACAGTGGTAATAATTGGATCTTTGCCTGAAGAGGACAGTTTTCACAGGCAAGTTAGCAGCTTTGGAAGTAGTGGTTCCAGGAATACAAGCCCAATAGGGCGTATAGGTTCAAGAAACACGAGTCCTTCAAGGCAGAAAGTAGTTAAGACGAAACCAAGGGGATTGGATGAAGAGACTGTTACCACATTTGCTAAAGCTGTTCAACCGGATGTTCAGATGGAAGATAGTATCTGGGCGATGCTTCCGGAGGATTTGCTGAATGAAATCTTAGCTAGAGTTCCACCATTCATGATATTTCGACTCCGATCTGTTTGTAAAAGGTGGAATTTGATTTTGCAAGATCATAGCTTTTTGAAGTTTCACTCGCAAGTGCCCTCCCATGGACCTTGCCTTCTCACATTTTGGAAGAACTCACAGACCCCTCAGTGTTCAGTATTCAGCTTGCCACTGAAACAGTGGTTTAGAATACCGTTCACCTTCTTACCACAGTGGGCATTTTGGCTAGTTGGTTCTTCGGGCGGTCTCGTTTGTTTCTCAGGATTAGATGGGTTGACGTTCAAAACTTTAGTTTGTAATCCCCTTACACAGACTTGGAGGACATTGCCTAGCATGCATTATAATCAACAGAGGCAGTTGATTATGGTTGTTGATAGAAAGGATAGGTCATTTAAAGTTATTGCCACTAGTGATATTTATGGCGACAAGTCTTTGCCAACGGAGGTATATAATTCAAAGATCGACAAATGGTCGCTTCACCAGACAATGCCTGCTGTAAATCTTTGCTCCTCCAAGATGGCATTTTGTGATTCAAGGCTCTATTTGGAAACTCTCTCCCCACTTGGTTTGATGATGTATCGGCTGGATACAGGACAGTGGGAACACATCCCTGCTAAGTTTCCACGCTCATTGTTGGATGGGTACCTAGTTGCTGGCACTCACAAACGTCTATTTCTGGTTGGAAGGATAGGCCTTTATAGTACTCTTCAAAGTATGAGGATATGGGAACTAGATCACTCAAAAGTCGTCTGGGTTGAGATAAGCAGGATGCCCCCCAGGTACTTTCGTGCACTTTTAAGACTATCTGCAGAAAGGTTTGAATGCTTTGGACAGGATAACCTAATATGCTTCACATCCTGGAACCAAGGCAAAGGCCTCCTTTATGATGTCGATAAGAAGGTGTGGTCTTGGATTACTGGGTGTGCTCTTCAATCATATAACAGCCAAGTCTGCTTCTATGAGCCAAGGTTTGATGCTTCAATATACTAAAGTAGTGCTTAACTTAAATATCCAACTTTCTTCTTAGGTAGGGGGACATGAGCTATCTGGATGATTTAGCAATCTTGGTTCCTTCAATTCCCTTCTGCCTGCTGTTCACCATTGAAATTTCCTTAAGCTAGATTCTCGAGCTTAGATTTACCCACCTTAATCTCTGGCTAAAAGCTTCGAACTCGTACGCAAATTCCGCTAGTTAACTGAAGTGAGTAATTGGATGAGGTTTCCGCGTGAACATTAATGGCCACAGTGGTATTCAAGGAGGAGGAAGAGGTTAAAATGTTTCCTTGCTTGGACGAGGGATCATGATCGCCTGAGCATTGGGCATCTTCTTGAGATGACCATGCAGATGCACAATTCGGAAGTACATATGTAAGATAAAGTTTTGTTCCAGCTTATGTACATTGTTTTTCTCTTTGTAATTAATTAGCACATACATGTTGCTTTTCTCAACTGAAGTAACAAAAAAGTGTCTCTTCATCTTACATGTGTGCTCTTTATTATCTCACACTATCAATAGTAAGTCCGTTTGTTACACATTTATGGTGATCAAGCTGTACGGTAATTAAGGGAAAAGGGGCACTTTCTTAAAGGACTAACTATTGCAGAGAAGGTAGACATTACGTGGTTAATAATTGTTCAAGCACTTTCTTTTGTTTAGAATGGTGTTTATAACGGTTGCTGCTGTTTTGATTATGTTACGTTTTTTATAGTATTTTGAAGCTGTGACCTTTTTGTGTTGTTATCTGCATCAGACTACTCAGTATGGTTAACTCTCTTATGGTTGTCTTTCTTGCTCTGTTCTCTCCGTGGTTGATGCTTTGTGTTTCCTCATATCCATCCTTAGCTTCAACTTGCATTGCTCAGATGCTTACTGTTAGATATATATGAAATATTTTTGGACCCTCTCAGACATCGGTTTGTGCGTATATTATCCTTATCAATCCCAATTAAGCTGTTACGTTTCACTTTTTCATGGGTCAATACTTATTGAGATTGGACGATGGATAAACTTTGCCCTTTTAAAATTGAATTTGGAGATTCAGAAACTATCTGAAACGACTTTAAGTGATAAAATCTATTATAAAAAAAGGTAAAAAGTAAAAGAACTTATTCAAATTAGCATGGTTGAATATTAGGTTGCAAAATTTTACATTCTTTGGGGACTCAGGAAGGACTCATTTAATTACATAATCTACTATAAATATCAGAAATAATGTTTTCTGTCCTCATCTGTCGAATTAGATGGTTAATTTCACCCCACATTGATGAATTTGCTTCACTTCTTTTGTACATATGTTATATGCTTCCTATTTCCTGCTCAATTGAACATTCTTGCACAAGCGATGTTGTTGATCACTTGATATACTGGCTTGGAGTAGCAACTAGCTTCTTGTCTGTACAACCCGCTTCCTCTCCTTCGTTTTTCCTTCAAGGTTGCATTTGTAGTACTTGGGTAATTAGGACAAGTATGAACTAAGAGTGACAAATGATACTAACTCTAAGAAATGCGTAATTTAGTCTTCTTCTTTTTTTTTTTTTTGAGAGGGGGGGGG